>VRLP01005716.1:0-34302 GCA_009660295.1 Lophius piscatorius
TGGGTCTGATGTGGGGTGCCAATTAAAATAGCTTCGGTTTTGGAGCTGTTCAACTGGAGAAAGTTGTTTTTCATCCACACCTTTATCTCCTCCAGACAAGCGCAGAGAGTGGACAGGGGAGATGATGATGACGATGAGGATGGAGAGGCTGCGGAAGAACATGCGTCAGTTTTTATGTAGATTTGCGTGTCATCAGCGTAGCAATGGAATGAGAGTCCATATCCACTGATGACATGGCCAAGGGGGAGCATGTACAGTATAGGGCCAAGGACTGATCCCTGGGGGGACCCCACAGGTGACGGTGTGTGTCCGGGACCTTGAACTTCCAAGGGAAATGTATTCTGTTCTGTCTGTGAATTAGGATTGAAACCAGTTTAGGGTGGTGGCAGTGAGTCCAATGGTGTGATGTAGGCGGTGTAGGAGTATTCCATGGTCAACTGTTTCGAAAGCAGCAGACAAATCAAGGTGAATCAGGAGGGAAGGTTAACCACCATCTGCTGCCATCCGTAAGTCATTTGTGACTCTAAGCAGAGCTGTTTCTGTGCTGTGGGCGGAGCGGAAACCAGACTGAAAGGTTTCAAAGAGGTTGTTGTATTTGAGGTGGTCCTTGAGGAGGGAAGCAACTACTTTTTCCAGTAGTTTGGAGGGGAATGGGAGTTTGGAAATGGGCCTGTAATTAGCAAAAACTTCTGGATCGAGAGTAGGTTTTTTGAGGAGTGGCCTGATTATGGCGGCTTTTAGGGCAGATGGCACAAAGCCAGCCTGGAGGGATTGGTTTATTACAAGAGATGTTGGTTTTCCCTAGGGCTGTAGGAAAGGGGTCGAGGGCACAGGTAGAGGGTTTCATCATCCTGATGATAAACTCAACCTCTTGTTGTGAGATTTCTGGGAAGCACTTTAGAGGCTGGACGATCTCAAACTGTGAGTAAGCAGACTGGATGGGTAGAGTGGAGGAACAGGAAAGGACAGAACGGATTGACTCAATTTTTGATTTGAAGAAAGCCATGAAATTATTACAGTGCTCTTCTGTAATTTCTGTAAGTGGGGGAGTTATAGGTTTTAGAAGATGATTGATCGGGGAAAACAGCTGCTTAGAATTTCCAGGACTGGTTTTGATAATATTCGAGTAGAACAGTGACCGAGCCTCTCTAAGCGACTTTGAGTAGACCTTATGGTGTTCCCAAAAGGCTAACTTCTGGACAGTGAGACCTGAAGCCTTGTAACGCCGCTCAAGGACACGCCCAGCTGCCGCCATTTTCTGTAGCTCGCTGGTGAACCAGGGGGCTGAGTGGGAGAAGGTGACTGTTCTAGTTTTTACAGGGGCATGGCAATCCAGGATGCTACTCAGGGAGGTATTGTAGAAATCCACCGAGTCATTGGCTGATACAAAGTTTGCAAAAAGAAGATGCTGGAGGTTGACTCTCATGGTTTCTGGGTTGATGTTTTTCAAATTCCTGAAGTAAATTTGACCTTTGGGCTGGGTGAGGGGGGACACAAGCGTCAAATCCATGGAGACGCAGACACCTTGTGTCTGACCACAAGAAGATTGCTGAGAGGAGCAGAGTCAGTGATGACTAGATCCAGAGTGTGCCCCATGTTGTGGGTGGGGACATCGACAAATTGCCTGAGATTACAACAATCCAGTAGTTGGAGAAATTTGGATGCAAAACGACATGCAGGGGAGTTGACATGAAGGTTCATATCTCCAAGTACTAAAATATTGGCAGAGGTTGTGTAAAATGTCGACTAAAGGTTGTATATCTCAGAGATGAAGGCTGGGTTTGGTTTGGTTGGTCGGTAGATTAGAAGTATGTTCATGGAGGAAGGGGGTTTACAATTAAATGCCAAGTTTCAAAAGAAGAGATGTCTGGCAACGGCAGTGGAGACAAGTCCAAATCACTGTGGTAGATGACAGACAGACAACCACAACGACCATTGCTGCAAGCTTTCTGGAGCTAATAGTAACCAGCGGAACAGGTCTCATTCGGAACAGAAAAATCATCTGGTTGTTGCCCGGTTTCTGTAAGGCACATAAGGTCCAGACATTTCTCCAGGATGTGATCATGTATGAGGCATGATTTGTTTGTGAGAGATTGTGAATTAAAGAGTTCGATTTTAATACTAGATGGAGCAGTGAGTCTCTGTATTGGCTGAAGAAGACTGAAATCCACTCCACGTTTTCTAACCCGCTCTGTGAGTAACTTTATGGAGGAAAGTCCAGTGCCACTAGTGGGAAGAGCGACAGCATTCTGACGACGCGTCTGAGACGCGACAGTGCGCACGTCAGACCAAAAGGACGGTATGGAGTTATCGGCGCGGGAGTAAACAAACTTAGAACAGCAACTTCTGTGAATGTAACGGGGCCGGCGAAGGAGTCCAAGTTGTTTAAAAACCGATATGCACAACGGACTATTGTAGTTGTTGAATTTCATCAGTTGGGTGACAGAATAATTCATCATCATGCCAGCCATGGAGACTAGCCCATTATTAGACGTTAGCCATGGACGAGACGCACAGAGGACGTTAGTAGCCGTTATTTTCATGGAAATGATGGTGAAAAGAAAAAAAGCTATCAAACACAGAAAGTGATCAACAGCGGCTTTTGGTGAAAGTGTCACGGGGGCAGTGATGAACAAGACGGACAAACAAACTGATATCAACGATGAACAAACAGAAACGGACAGAAACGATGAAACAAACAGATACAGAAGTCTCCGGGTGATGGTACACTTGCAGCAACAGGTAGGCGGACCGTCATCAGACTTGGTAGAATTCTTACAAATACAAATACAAATACAGAATAACATATACAAATACGGATATAAAACCTAAAGGTTTGCCGGTGAGCAACAATAAAGGTCTACTTGTCGGTTTATAGTATTGCAGGCTGTAGAACTCTGATGGAAAAGCGGCGAACAGACAACACCAGCGTCCTCTCCCTTCAGCGTCCAGACTGCAACGTATATTCAATCCTCCATGCTTACCTCAAGCATGGAGATTTTAGTCTCAGTCCCGAAGATATTCTTCACATATTGCCAAGCTTTAAGGGCATTATAGACAACATTTGTTCTAGGAGTGAATTGTAAGGCATTTATATTTTTAATAAAAGTAGAGATGTCAGAGAGACAGAGGAACTGAGTTCTTCCTCGATTTCTACCCAATGGCCAGTTATGTACCAAACGATTGAGGCCTTTATTCTGAGCAGCCTAGTAATTTAGCTGCAAGTCTGAGAGTCCCATTCCACCCGCTTCGAATTAAGTTGGGCTCTAAAAACCAATCTTGGGTGAGGAGTTATCTATAGATTTTTTTTTTAAGTTCATTCTAAGTAGTAATAGTTATTAAATTGTGGTAGATCTTTTATTTTAATCACATAAATTCATCTGGGAAATGAGATGGGGAGCAAATTCCAATGTTCCAATTCCTCCTTGATTATTTTTTATGAATGACTGGGATATAGTTTAACTATAATATTTCTTTAAGATCAGGGGATATATGCATACCCATGTAACTCCAGCCTTTATGTACCCTAGAGAAGGGGGATTTACTTATTAAGTGTACCACAGATTGTTGATCCTAGTTAGCAGGTACTGGATTTTGTCAAACTTCATAGCCAGATATCATGTCAAATCTGTTGATAAGACCAAATGATTGATCCCTTTGGGTTGGTCAGCTCCAAGACAACGTCATCTGCATACAACTAAATGCTATTTTCTGTTTTCCTCATATTAACTCCAGATATGTCGCTGGGAGCCCTTATGGTCTCCGCAAGGAGCTCAATATAAATGGCGATTGTTGGCATCCAAGGCGGCATCCCCTGTATCGTTCAAAATTCTTACTGACAGGGCCACTTATACAAATTAGAGCTGAAGGATTTCTATACGTCTACTGATGGTGGCTCAGTTGGTAGAGCGGTCATCGATTCATCTTAATGTTGGTCGTTCGATCCCATGTTTTTTCTCTCTACATTAGCTGAAGTTCCTGCCCATGGTGGATTTGGCTGGTCTCTATAAACTAAAGAGATTCCACTAGACTAGTGTTGTTCAAAAGAGGAAACCCCTAGTGGTACTGTAGGGTAACACAGGAGGTTATGGAGATTTTTTGGGGGGGAAGTTAGTTGGGAAAATATCAGCCATGCATATTCGTGAAATAAATTTAACATATTTTAAATAAGAATGCTTGTATCAACCCAATTAACCAATTATCATAATTCAGCATTGCTATTTTACCTTTTGTAGTTTTTATTTACTTCAAAAGGGATACATGATTAAATAAAGTTGAGAGCCAACGGTCTAGACTAGTGACATGAGATGATTTTCATTTTGAGGAATATAAATAATTGAGTTGACAAAAGGAGGCAGTAATTGGTCGCCACTTTAAACACACATGTACACAATGATGACTGTAAGCTTGTAGTTCGAATGTGGCACTGAACTCAAAGTTACTGGGTCTACAGGGAATCAATCAGCTGCAAGATAACTTCTCTGAGCATTGGCACTTTCGCTTTATGACTGCCTTGTACACACGCGCACACGTGTATTTTGTTTGTGTGTGTGTGCAAACAAATGCACACACACACAAACCCACACACACACAAAGACACACACCGTGCTCGCTAGTTGCTGCTGCTTTATCATTTGATATGTGTCCACGAGCTAATGTTCTGTGTCTGTGTATGCACGAGAAAAGCGTAAAAAGCTTGTTTGTGTGTTTCTGCACAAGTACTTTGACTTGATCCCACTGAAAGTCACCTCTGATAGCCATTATACACCCACACGCTGAAATATCCTTCAATTTCTCTTACCCCTTACCAGCTCGCTCCCCACAACGCACCCCTAAACAGACACGGTTTGCTGCTATGTTTCTCTGATTTACCGGAGATTTAGACTAGTGCAATGGCCATATTAATAGGCTGATATAAACTTCAAGGACTAGCTGGCGGATCTTAATCACAGCAGTGGATCCGTAACGTGCTGGAGTTTAGATTCTGAGATTTAGGAATGAAGACCATTGCTTCAGTTTGCTTGAGATTGTGATGAAGGTGCGACTCGTGTGCGCTTATGTATGCACATGCCTGCTGAGCTTTATGGGCACATATCCGTGGCCGTGATTTGAGCAAATCACGCAGGGAGATCGCGCCCATCTTGATTTGTACGTTTGTGAGTTGTGTGAGGCTGCAAATCACCTCTGAGCCCTTGTTTTGCCAATGCCTGCCTCTTAGTCTGTGTTCTGTGATAGATCTTGACAAGCTGCTGTCTGAATTATTGATTCTCTGATCTGAAAGTTTGATGCTTAGCCCGCGGGCTGGATTAACCTGCTGACAGCACCGCCGTCTCCCCTCAGAGGTAACCACAGCACAGACACACAAATACATATGCATATTCATGTACATTACACACACCTGACACCAGTTGACATGGCGGACCTTCCTCTTGGCTACTTGGGGACAGCTGCGGATTACATTAAGCATCCCGGAACCTACAGATACGAGCAGACAGACTTCCTCTCTGCTGTTCCCTCTGTTCATTCATCTCCCTGACCTAGGTCGGTGGGTGTGCCTCATGGGTGGGGGATGTTTACAGCATCATCGGAGACTCGCCTTATGAATAAAACCCTTCCTGAGGCTGTACCCCCCTAAGCCCGCGTGAGCCAACTTACCCATTCTGGGGAAGAAATTTCCCTTCAAATGGGAGAATTTATTTATTTAACAAAAAATAACATTATGGAGGGATAGTAAAATAAGACATTGAGCTATTAACATTTTACTGCAGTTTCGCAGAGCTTATTATGAAACTGTGTCAGGAATTTACCTTACCTAGATGTATAGAGAAACAACATATTCAAACATCGGGCAGACAGGAACATTGTTGCTAATGCTAATGTTGCTTTTGGTTGTTCATCTCGCAGTGCTTGCTAATATAGGCCAAATAAAATATACCAGTTGCCACATACCTCTGCCAGTAGTGTTCTACTCACCAAAATATTGACTGTATAATCATCTCCCACCTATTTTAGGAAGTGCTCTCTCTTCAACTATTTGAATGTTTTTACCGCTACAACTTCTGAGGTAATAATCTATATGCAGAAAGAGCTTACCTTTAGTTGGTTGCTAACGGCATTAACCAAAACACCCCAGTTTTTTTTGTCATTTTCTTGTTTTACTCCCTTTATTTGGCCTTTTTTGTAAGAGCATAATCACTGCATCCTGGTGTTAGCATTGTCCAACAGGATTATACCAGTTGCCACAGGACGTCAATGGACCAGAAAAAAGATGCTGGACTGTAAAGCTACGCAAGGCAACTTGAATTACCACAAATTGTAGCAACAGGGCAGATCAAAGTGCTTTACACAAACAATAAAGAGCATAGCAAAGCTTAAATTGAAATTTAGTAAAGGCAGCAGCTGTCAATTTCGGTCAGAATTGAAAATCCAACTTTGGCCTGATATCAGCCTCCAAATGAAAATTTGTATTTATGTCAAAACACAGCATTGGACAGTACTTTGTCGCTTCTCGCATGAAGTCTGGGTCAACCAAGGGGTTTCTTTCCAGGTGGAATATCCTGGAATATCTCCAAAGGGAGGCAGCCTGGATGCAACCTAATCAGATCCATGAAACACTTAAATCAAACCCTTTCAACATGAAGGAGCAGCAGCTCTTCTTCGGGTTGCCTCTGGAAACTTGAGCTCCCCTCCCTGTTTCTGAAGTTTAGTCCAGCCACTCTGCTCCACAGAGGAAGTTCTTTCTGGCTGCTTGTATCCATAATGTCATTCCTCGGTTCACTACCCAGAAGGTCATGACCATAGGTGAGGGCTCAAACTAAGATGTTTGGGTAAATTGCGAGATTTTCTTACTGGTTCCGCTTTCTCTACACCATGACAGACCAATAAAATGCCATCACGACTTATGATGCCAAAAGTGCAACCACAAGTGGCTAAACAAAATGGAATGATTGTTGGTTTTTGACAGATTTTGAAGACCAAAATTCACCGTTTGTTGTCCAGCTGCTGTTGGGTTTTGAGGTCAACATGATTTTTTATTTCCATTGACTCTCTGATGTTACAGGAAGATCTTGAGTCAGCTGGGGTCATTGGTTTAAAGACATACAACCTAGCCAAAGCATGGTTTTCTCTCCATATCAGCATAACAATGGGTGTAACCAGCTTTCTCCTGCGAAAGGACGTTACTCGTCTTTGCAGTTTCTAAAAAAACAACTGGTTGATTGGTTGGTTGGTTGATGGATTGTTGATTAAATTTTAGTATTGGTTTTACTTAGATATTCAATTGTCTGTCTCATGCATGATTTACATGACAATATGTCAAAGGTCACACAGGTATGGATCTCATTACACCACAAATCCATTTTATTCCATTTTAGGCACAGAACAAAGAAAGCTGAGCCAAATGGCAAAAATCACAATTTACCAGTCAGTATGTTCCAACCCTCATCTATGGCCATGAGCTCTGGTTAGTAACCAGAGGAATGACTTCACAGAAACAAGCAGCCAGAATTAGCATCCTTTGTAGGGTTGCCGGGTTTTTCCTTAAAGGAAGGCTGAGTGCATCGCCTTCTCCTTTGCATTGAAAGCAGCAGATTTTACAGGCATCTGGCAGAGATGCCTCCAGGGCACTTCCCTTTGAAACGTTACCAGGCATGTCCAACTCGGAAGAAGACCCCAGTTGGGACACAGAAAGGGCAGTCAGGATTGCAAATATCATCTGGTCTGGGAACGCCCTGGGATCGCCCAGGGAGAGCTGGAAGGCTCTGATGGGGAGAGGGACGTCTGGAATACTCTGCTTAGCGTGCAATCACCTCCACCAGATCCGAGATAAGATGAAGGAAATGGATAGATAGATTCAGAAACAAATTTCAAGTTGAGTTTTAAATTTAAACTGCTTATTATTTTTTACGTTATTTAAAACTATAGTTTTATAATTAGTCACCAATTCAGTTGTACCGCAACTACACCGGAGGGAACCCAGTGAGACAGGGGGAAGAATGTGTCAACTCCAGACAGAAAGGCCCCAGGTCAGGATTCAAACCCAGAACCTTCTTGAAGTGAGGAATTTGATGAGTCTACATTAGAAAATATCTAGTATTATAAACCAGATTAATACTGAATCAGACACTTCAGTACAACTATTTGTAGATCATATGAGTCCATATTAAGTACATTTAAGAATAGAGATGTGAGCTGAAGATGTTTCAGAGAAAATTGGATGGAATAGACAGAATTGAGAAGTCTAAAAGAAAATAACAGAGCTGGATTCCTTGCTAAATTCTGAAAAGATGTATTCCTCACAGTGACAGTTTGGATGTACACTGCTAGTCCGCTACGCCTCACATATGTGATCAGCAGCCATTTTAGGGTAATTCAGAACAGTGGTCACATTTTTGCTGAATGATGCAAGGCTAGTCGGAATGGCACTCATTACAGGGCCTACCTCTGCCAAATCTATTTCAATTAAATTAAACCCTAATCCCAATTCTTCTTATCAACATGACCTGATAAAGCTATCCATGTCTTGAGTTACAAGAAAGGATAAGTTGATCAGCCAATACATTTTAACAACTAACCGGTAAAGTAAGAAAATCCGTGACTATCTTGCTACTATGGCACCTGTTGGGTGCAAGACGTATTAGACAGCAAGTGACTATTATGTCAGACTACAACCTTTGACAGGGACAAATAATCATGGCGAGGAGACTGGGTCATCTCCAGAAATGCAAGTCTTGTTGCGTGTTATCGGTCTACAGTGGTTACTACCTAGCAAAGTTGTCTCAGGAAAGACAAACAGTGAACTAGTGACAGGATTGTGGTTGGCCAAGCCCTTTTGATGCACATAGGGAGTGAAGGCTAGTATAGGATAAAGGCAAAGAAGGGTTTTACATACATAATAACAGCCTCCTGTGGATGAGGCTGCAAAGCTACCGACTGGAGGGAACAACCATGCTGACACTGTCCACTGCTAAAATTGCATGCAATGGCCGGTGAGCCATTGGACAGGTATGTTTGCATCAATTTCAACAGTATGAATTATGGGACGAAAGCTAGCTGTTGGATGCATTATTTTGCTTTAGTTGATGTTTTGCAGGGAATCCTCGGGTCCCGACATTCATGTACATATGGATTTTGTGTCATATCATGTAAACAGTGTTCCCTAATGGCAGTTTCCTCTTCCACCAGGATAATGCTCCCTGACACGGTCCAGAAATGGTTCAGGAATCATTTGAAGAAGAAAAAATTAGATCAAGGTATTTTCTTTGCCTTCAAAATCCCACGGATCTCAATTCAGTTGAGCATCTGTTGGAGCCGAACGAAAAAGTCCCAAGAGGTCTTGGAAATCTGTGCCTTAATGGATCAGTGCTGTTTTGGCCCAGAAGGGGCCACCATATTATAGAGGTGTTTATAGTGTTGCAACACATAATTTCATCATTGTGTGCTCCTGCTTGATTTAAATTGTCTGACAGGTTTGAATGAATTCTTGCCCGTTCAGAAAATTTGGCTGGACAGCCCCCTGCTGTGGCACCCCATCTCATTCAGAGGCTGCACGTCAAACGGACAAAATGATAATTTCTTATGATGTCGTGGCTGAGTGATTTGTCACAAAGGAATGGTTTCATTATGAAAACGTCTCCTACTTGGAAACAACCATTTAAAAAAAAGGCATTTTTGACTGATCAGACAACCCATGAAGTTTGGGATTTAGGAAACGCCACGGCCTACATCAAACCGCCGCTGCTGTCTGTATTCTTAGATCGCAAGTGGATTTATTTATCAGTCCTTCCTCCCGTATTCCTGAACCTCTTCCTCCCTCCCTCTTCCTGTCTCCTCCTGTGTGCTGTCCCTCTTTGCTTATCTGTCACATTGCTGAGGTGAGTCCTCTGTCTCCTGATTTATTCATGATACGACTTTTAATATCATTCACTATGACACTGGAGTCTGCATCTCAAATTAAAATCCTTCAGGCAAAGTGTGTGCACCGAGCACTGTGCGCAAAAAATGTGTGTGCTTGTCGGAGAGGAGGGAAAAATATAACAGAGAGAATGTACTGTACCTCTGTCGGTTTGCGTGGCAGATGCTTAAATAATCCATTATCTGATTAGACGAGGGCGTTTCATGCAGAACTGCACCACTATATGTTTTCAGTGTGTTTATATATATAGAGACTTTATATAAAGTGTTTAACTTGTCTTTGTGATTCGGACTATGTGGCATATCAACAATTAGCCAGGTGTAATTGAGTGGGTCGCATGATTGTCACTGGCAATTGCAGTGATGGAAAGGCACGCCATTCAAGAGCGTGTGGGCGTTAACTAAGAGCGTGTCTCTCTGTTTGTCTGTGTTTTAATGGGCGCTATAAGCTTTGATGGAACATTACCAGTTCGTTCATGTGTGTGTATGTCAACATATGTGGGAGGAAAGGTGCGAGTCTGAAGGGCTTTTTTTGTTTAAATGCGTGGGCGGGATTTTGCACGTGTTTATCGGCGCATTGGACAATTTGTCACAAGCATTTGGGTGACAAAGTAGAGGAAAACCCATAGCGCAGACTTGAAGAGCCCAATTTATGTCCTCAATGGCTCCAGTGCATTTATCTTTTCTCAATGGCAAAATTGTCACACTTTGCACCTCCCATTTGCGATCTGTTTTTTTTTTCCTTGAGTAGAACTAGACCTCTCCTGACAAAAACGGTATAGCCCCGAAAAGTCCCCAATCCCTGTGTTGAATTTAATGGGGGTTTTTTTCGTAGAGAAAGCTCCCCATGTGAGTTAAATATGAGTTTTAGATACGAACCAAGTTTGGACTGAATCGAACCAACGGTTAGGAAATTATGTCAGAAAAAATGTGTTTTGTGAAAAGCTCCCCCTAGTGAGTTAAATATGGTCTTTTAGAGAGAAATACGTGTCTACAAAATATTTTCTCATTGAATCGATTCATATGCATTAAATCTGGACAAAATGTTAGAAACAGTTGAGAAATTATGGCCAAAAAACTCAAAGAGATAAAGCTCCCCCTAATATCAGAAATATACAACCAACCTTTTACAAAATCAAGTTCTTTCTCACACGTAGGTCTATGTGGAAATTAAATTTGGAGATGATCCCTCACAAAAATTTTGAGGAATTTCTGTAATAGTGTATTTTGTAAAAAAAAAATAAAATAAAAAAAAACAAAAAAAAACAACTTAGTGAGTAAAATTGAACTCCTAGAGTGAAATAAAATATTTACTTGATAGATCCCTTTGGGTGGATACATATGCCATACATATGCCATACACATACCAAATTTTGACCAGACGTCCTTGGAACCAATGGTTAGAAAGTAATTTAAGGTAAAATGTGTTTTTCAAGATTATTTTAGAAATAAAGCTCCGACCTTATTAAAATCACTCAGTTCTTCCTTGAAAGGTCTCTGTTGGTACAAAATTTGAAGATGATCAGTGTTATAGTTGATTTATCGCGTTAACACAAACTTTATAAACTAGACCTATGCTGCTGCCCCGACATCAAGGGTATATCCCCGAAGACCCCAATCCCCTAAATTGTACAAGCAATCCCCCTGATTGAACTTTTTTGATCTAAAGAAGAAGAGGAAAAAGTCTTTATTCGTCCCATAAAATCATACAAGTAAAGGTAGCGAAATTGGCTATCAGGATTTAACCCAGTTATGTCCACAGTATTTTTCATATAATTATAAGGAAGCTTAATAAATTAGTAAAATGTGAGCTAATAGAGTAAAATATGATACAGTCATGTTAGGTCTACTCAAGTCAATTCATATGCCCCAAATCTGGCCAAATAAATCAGACCAACGGTAAGGAAGTTATATGCGTGTGTTTTTCATAAAGAAGCTCCCCCTTATGTGCAAAATATGAGCTTTTATAGTAAAATATGATATATGTAAGATAGATCTCCTGAAGTCGATTCATGTTACTCAAAAACCTCTCGGAGATAAAGACGCAGATGCGCCAGCAACGTTGAAAATACCATAATACCCCTGACTTAACAGGGATATAATATGGATTACCTGCATTACCCGGGGAGAAACCATAGGCAAAGACAGGAAGAACATGCCAATCCACAAAGAAACGCCCAGAGGTCAGAGGTGAACCCGGGACCTTCTTCTTGACCTGTAGTTTCCACTACGGCAGCGTGAAGCCCTGGTGAACACCAGTTGTTTCAAAAAGGAGACAGATGTTCCTTTTCCGTTAAGGCAGTTCCAGGGATGGTTAAGGTCCAGGCTAATTTGGAACCAGTTCTTTCATTCATTCATTCAATCTTAATTTATATAGCGCCTATATAAATAAAGATTGAACGGGACTCGACAGGTTTAGTGTGACGCCATTTTATTTCTGGTTTATGTGTTGTTTGTTTGAGGAATAGGACAGGCACAATTAGACTTCGAATGTCCAATCGGAAGTTCTTTAAATTTCCACAGCCAGGAAAACAGGTCCTAGAGTGGAACCGACACATTGCTGGTCTAGAAACAAGAATCAGTTATGTCAGCGGCTTGGGACAGGTATATTGTGACCAATCAAAACCATTTTCGAAAATATAGGCAAAAGAAAAGAAATTTAACAGCAAACAACTGAGCTACGACCACAACATCACCACTAATTTTCTCAACAAAGTTAAGAATGGATACGGTTGCTCATACAACATGTTCATTCAACAGTATTCATTTTATCGATAAAACCACTTGCGGATATAGATGAAATGGAACAGAACCACCAGAAATTGTTAGGGGCAGTGTTGCCATGAGCCAAACAACACCTGACAAATATTTACACAATCACCATAATCAAGAAGGAGTATGACGTAACAAAGTGATCTGACTCTGGCACTTGGTTGGAACTAAAACCTGGATTACTTTGGAGGAAAAGACGCATTATAATATGTGAGCGTAAAATAAATCTTATTTATCACCTTAGTAAACAGTCTCCAACTAGTTTTATCAGCTATTTCTATGTGCTCAATTCAGAATTATCCTCATTTGGATTTAAAACCGGTCTTCCTTCTTCTGTTGCAGCCCCAAACTGTGAAACGAGTTGCACACCATGTTTTAAATCAGACCTGAAACTAATTTTTATATGTTTAGTAACCCAGAATGAGATTTGTATATTTGGTTGTAGTGTATTTTTTGAAACCCATAGTGAACCAAAGTGGGAAAAGCTGCTATAAAAAGTTAATTATGCAGCTTTACACTTCATTTTTAAGTCATAACATCCTTAAGTGATAATTATTGGGTAGCTTTTGTTACACTTTAATAGTTCATATTTAACGCACTGGGGGCGTTTTTTACAGAAAACGGACATAACTTCCTAACCGTCGGTCAAATTTAGTCCAAATTCAGTGCATTTGAACCAACTCAAGAGACCTTTCTTGTTCGTTACATATTTTACTCTAAAAGTTAATATTTTAATCATCAGGGGGATCTTTTTCTACAAATAAACCCCCCCAGTTTTCCAGACATACTTGAAAACTCTTTCATGGATCATTTTCAAACTTTATACCATCATAGACTTTAGTGTGAATAAGAACTGGACAATTTTTGTGAAAGGTCGGTTGTATATATCTGACAACAAGGGGGAGATTTATATCCAATAGTTTTTGGGCCATACGTTTCGGACCATTGATCCAATTTTGTCCAAATTTGGTGCATATGAATCAAATGAAAAATCTTATACTGTTGACATAACTTTATATTTAATTAGAGGAGTTGAATCAGAGGGATAGTTTGTACAATGAAGGGGATTTGAGACTTTTCTCAATAGGTCTAGTTTCTGACTGTACAGCACTTTGGCTATTGCTATTGTTTTTAAATGTACTCATGAAGTTGAGTTGTTGTGAGGCAACAGCCTTAACCAGCTCCACCCAAATTAGGCAAGTGACAGCAATGGATAATGAGTTCAAATTAAATAGATGCCAGAGCAAACTAATAATTACATACACCGTTGTTTTTTGAGATTACAGGTTTTCATAGAAATGTGTGCAATGTGTTGGTAGCTTTCTGCTAGACTCAGAGAATTCACAGGTCTTCTCTCCTCTGTTTTCCTGCTTTTGGGGCCGGAGTTACCACCTGGCACTCATCTTGCCCTTAGAGCTGCATCGCCCCATAGTAACAAATACCCAAAGGACGTTAGCAATGGACGACAAAGGATGAAGATAAAGAGGAGGGTGGTTGCCTGTTGTGCTTCAGAGTCAGGGCACGGCTCAGCAGCTCGACAGTGTCCCCTCGATGCTGGCAGTTTTTTTGATGTTGGGAACTCGGAGTGGGCTCGGTTTTTAATGTTATGCAACTTTGAAGACGGAGTGTTTGAAGTTATGCATGAGTTGGACTCATTTCCAGCTTCTTCCTGATTTGTTTTGTTGTTTTTTTTCACCATCTCTTTCTTCTCTTTGTGCTTTTTTTTTTTTTTTACCGACGAGAGGCACAAGTTTTGTGTTTGAAGTGAAATAATGTTTCAAGGGTATCTGTCATAGCGTCCATTGTGGTAAGGGTCTTTGCTGTGCTTGAACTTTAATTGTGTCTCTTAAATAATTATTGCTGCTATATTTCTTCACTTCCTGTCTCCTACAAAATCTATACCGACTCTCCAAAATATCTCATCTTTCTCTGGAGACTTTTCAGTCATTTCTGCAGAAGAATATATGAAGGAACTTTTAGGAGCTACTGTTCTTTTGAGTTGAGGCAACATTTGACATCATCTTATACCATTGTCATTGCAAACATGTTTATCGATCCATCAGATATGGAGCAAACTTTCCTTCAGTGAGGGAAGTATCTAGTTCCCTCAGGATTCCCCTCTTTGCTCTACCAGATAGATAAATTTGTCTGCTATTTTGTGCTTGAAAGGTAACATGAGGTAATAGGGGGTGTCAAAGCTCTTTTATTGAAACACATTAAAAGAGTTTCCTGCTGCTGAGGCTGCTACTGACAAATTTGATTAAGAGCAGTAAGACTGTACCAAAAGAGTATGCTTGAAACTTTGTGACCCCAAAACCAAAATAATAAGCTGAAAGGCATTAAAATGATCCGTAGAGCAGAGTTGGTAATAAGTCTTAGACGTTTGTCACTGAGAGTGACACTGAAATTGCAAACTCAACCCATGGAGTGCAATGTGGCAGACTCTGAAAACCACATCCACAGACAGGGATATTGTTGGCATCAAAATATGCAACCGCGGGCTGATATGCCAACAAAATGCCTGGAAAAACTTATGTATAGTTGCAGTTGGGCACTCTTCTTCCCTTGCCTTTTATGATGAGTTAGATCACATTTTGGCTTCAACTAGACATTTCTTCTTATAAGACTCATATTTGTTCTTTCACTTTTTACATATCTTCGATTTTTGGTCACTCCCAATTAGGAATTGTTGCCCCAGTGGAGGTTCATCCACCTCATCTGGTGTGTAGAATTTAGTGGCAACTAGCGGTCAACTTCCAGATTGGAACCAAACGAATACACCTCAGTTCACCCCTCCCTTTATAGAGGAGTTTCTACTGATGACTTCTAGTGTCAAAATGATCTAATCATCACATCAAATGATCAATGATCATATCAAATAGCTTGTTAGATGATGAGGTTCCTTTGGATACATATATATATTTAAAAACTAGGGCTAGGCTGACTTCGTATGCCCGGGAAATCCACAATCCCCAGTATTGTACAAGGAATGCCTCCTAAAATTTTATGTGAAGTTATATCAGAAAAAGTGTTTTTCATGTAAAAGCCTTCCCTTGTGAGTACAAAAGTAAATATTTAAGATTGTATTCACATGAACCACATTCAGACCAAAGGTTATACAGTCTATAAGGGTTTCAATTGGAAAATGATCCATGAAATAGTTTTTTGAGTTATTGCAATCTTGACTTATATCCCAGACTTTCCGAGGATATCCCCAAAAAGTCTGGGATATAAGTGGCTCTTATATCAGTGGCTCATACGAAACACTGGTGTCTTTTGTTACGCAGTAACATTGATACATTTGTGTTTGTTTCTATGGTTACGGGTTCTGTGAGTGGTTTGAGGTTTTTCCGGAGCATAGCTCAAAAACTGTTCAATAATTTTCTCATCAATCCGTATGCAAGCAACGCTCGGGTACTTGAATTGCTATTTTTCCACGGTTCTTTTAGTTTCAACTTCTAATCAAATAGGCTACTTTTACACATTTCCTGCCTCTTCCAGAATGTGTTTATATGTAAAGCGAGTATTAATATCAACCTATATTTATCTCTTGATAGATGTGAGGATTTACTTTGTGACATTTAATCAAATCGCTATCTACCAATAAACAATACCACTATGTCTAGCAGATGGAGCTTATTTAAAAATACCCTCAGTGGGAACCATACTTAGGCTTGATCCAGGATCCATTTTCATTCAGCCCAGATTTCTCTATTTACCTCTCCCAACAAACAACAGCCGAGCTGCTCAGCACCATCTATCCCTTCACTTGCTCCTCTCTGCCCCTTGTCAAAAAAGACAAATGATGTGAATCCTTCCTCTTAAGAATGAGGCAGCCCATTTTTAGGTTATTCGCTGGGAGCTGCAGCACTGTTCAATATTTAGGATTGGGTCTTGACAGCGTGGATGAGGGACTATTATCCCGTTTTCGTGTGAAGCCAGAGAGAGTGGTTTGAATCTCTGTGATGTGCACTTTTAATGAGGCCTATTAAATCAAGTGGCAGTTCCCTCACAAGGAAAAGTTGGTTTGTGTTTAACAGTTTCACCGCAAGCTTACATAAGCCCCTTTAATTCAGCGCTCGGGCGCTCTTTCCGGGCAGCGCCGGGAGAAGGCTCCCTTGCTCCGCTGAGAGGCACGCAACAGCAATTAACCATCCTCTGGAGTCTTAATTAGGGAGCCACGTTGACCTGGAGATGAGCGCGTGAGAGGACCACACGTCGGTCAACAGCCAAACAAAAATAGACAGAAAAAATAGAGGCTCCAATTAAATACAGACTCCAAATGAGCATCCTAGTCGTAGCAGGTCTTTAGAGGTGAGAAGAATGTAGTCAGGCAGGACTGGATAAACTCTTCTAGACTGATGGAGGCCTGCCATCAGTTTATGCTCACTTTTATATCAGTCCCTATATGCAGTGCTCCATTTAGAGATGTGGAAGAACGCTTATCAAGCAGCTTGTAGCGCCTGAGGGCAAACTGATTTGAGTGATCTTAGATTGTATGCTATATGTTCCTTAATTAGCTCGTAACTGACTTTGAGAGGCCATTGTCTCTGCAAGCGTATCCTTCATTTGGTTAATTGGCATTCAGCGCATGCACTCCTTATTGTGTGTGTTTGTTTGTGTGTGTGTTCTGCAGATCTTACCTGACTTCCTCTTTCCTTCCCTGTGAAGCAGGTATTCCTTCTGTGGCCATGGTGATGATCAACAGCATCGGAGAGGATGACAAAAGGCGATTGCCATGGTGACGGCATGAAAAACCGTTGCCATTCATGTGTCGACAGTAAAGATGATACGGCGGCGTAGATTCCTATAATGGCTATTATGACAGTGATGAGAGTTGTGGTGATGACAGCAATGAGCGTTAAGGTGCCGATAGCGACAGTGGCAATGGCTTTGGTGATGATTGTTGCAACAAAGATGAGCATCATGGCGCCAGTAGTCACGGTAGCGTTGGCAGCGAGGCCTGATGCCCACAGCAAGGGCTTCTGTATCAGATTACAGCTGGTGTGCAGGCAGAAGACAGCAGCCTCTCGTTAACTTTAATGAGATAAAGACATGTCCTGCTCTTTGTCTGGGGAGTTCTCTCTCTCTCTCTCTCTCTCTCGCTCTTTTTTTTTTATTCAAGAGTGTGGAAATGTGTGACTCTCTCGGCGGAATGCCGGCCACAGAAACACAACACAAACAGAATAATGCTGTCTTTAAGACAAGGATGTCGAGCCTCGTCTCCAGTCATTTGTATTCCCTTTGATTAGTTTGTGTAGAGTTCTACATTAACCATGTTTGCGCTGTACACCGACGACGTTTGGCTTATGTGCAAATGAGCAGCATTGCCTCGACAGACCTTGACAGCTCACGTCGCTCCGGTGCTACTTTTAATCTGAGCAACAAACTAAATGTGTGTGTGTTTTTGAAATGAGTATATCGTTGCATATTTCTATTTGTGTGTTGGTGAGAGTGTGCGGCTGGGCGCCACGCCAGCCTTTAAGTGACAGCACCCCCTCTCGTTGGCGCATCTTTGTCTCAGAGACTAATGGCACAGAGAGAATCAATTACCGCCATAACGTTGGTGATATGCCAGAGCTGCCGGGCGCTGGGAGAGAATAAGCTATTCCCATGCACTCACTTTTTTCACCCACCTCCTCCTCCACTTCCTCCTCCTTCTTCTTTCTTTCTCCTCCTAACCCTTCCATGTCCACCAATGGCAGGTTGAAGGTGGAGACATGTCCCCTCTCTTCCCGTCATCAGGCTGCTGTGGAGCACCGCAGGGAGATGGCACCAATTCCAGACACTCCCCGAAAGCCGCAGTCGCACCCCGTCATCAGAGAAGCCCAGAAGCACAGAATCCCACCGGAGAGATGGAGGAGGACACCCTGTGGCTTGGAGACACGGTTCATCTCCAAGCCTTCGTGCATTGTGGCTCATGTTTTAATTTTGAGTGGTTTCGAGAGCCAGAGCTCGTCATCGTTGCTGTGCGCTGCTGCTAAACTTCTCTTGTGCTGCCAAAGGACACAAGGTTATGAAAGAGGGCACTGGATAATGTCTTCTGTCCTCTGGACGGTCTTCCTAATGTCTCTGATGATCGAAAATGAATGTAGCTGTAGGTGCAGAGATTCAAGGCCAGCTCACCAAACTTTTGCTCCCAAAACAATGAATTTGACTGGATATGAAAACTACTTTGATTTATGCACAGGTATCAGTTTACCATTTTTCATTTATATGAATGACCAACAAACATGTATACACACGTATACAAATATGCACACACACAATACTCCTGTGTGTATATACACCCCAGAAAATTTAGGGATATTATGAAAGTGTCATCTCTGTCGCTGCAGCCGCAGATCCTTCGATTTAACAAAATAATTCAAAACCTCCTTCACGGATCAATCAAATTGTATACCTATATAAACCTTAGTGTGAGGAAGAAGTGGATAGATTTTGGGAAGGTACCGTTGTATATTACCAACACTAGAAGGTTCTTTATTTCCAAAGGTTTTTGGGCCCTAAGTTCTCAACTGTTGGTTGGATATAGACCAAATTTGATGCATATGAATCGACTCAAGGAGATCTAACCTGTATTTATGATATTTTACGCTTTTGGGCCATAATTTTCTCACTAGAAGGAGTTTTTTGTGAAGAACACTGTTTTTTTCGTACATTACTTCCTGACTTCATAAGATTTGGTCGAAATTGGACACATATGAATCTACCATCGGAGAGCTATCCTGCATATATCATATCTTACTCTAATGGTTCATATTTTACTCACTTAGGGGAGCGTTTTTGCAGTACACAATTTTACTGCAACAAATTTTTTTTTTATAATAGTCATGAATTGAATTGAATTTATTTATATAAGTAGAACTCATTTAGGAGCGTTCAACAAAAATCAGAATACTTTCTTTAAACCGTATCGCATACTGGTTGTGAGGGTATTCTAGTCTGTATCCATTTTGTCTTTTTAAATTCATCAGTTTCCTAACAATAGCATTGACTGTGTTAAGTTGTACACCAACAGTAATAATAATGCCAAATTAACATTATTTTCAAACCGGATCGGCTGCACATGGGGTCAACAAGTACAGTCAACGTTACTGTTAGCCAGAAGCGTACCGGCGGTAACAATGGATGAAAACAACGATGCACTAGGCTAGACCTTGAAAGGAAACAGACGAAAGACAGACAAGAAAGAAGAAGATTCCCAATATAAACTAAACCAGAACTAAATGCTCTTGTTTGAGTTGTATGTCTATATTTTGCCTACTTAGAAGCTACAAGGTGTTTATGAAATATTGAAGGCTTCAGAAGAGGACAGGATTTTGTTAAATGCACACAGAAATAATGGGTTAGGAAAAGTCCTTTGATGGGGCCGCATCCATGTTTTGATTGAACAGCACCAGAGTTGGAATGACACCATCTCGGTCTGCTTTTTTGCTGCACATTAAGGTTTGAGTAGAAGAATAACACATGTTGAATGAGCTGGACTCGTAGCTGTGCAGTCTCAGCAGAGTTTGTTTTAATCTAGCCAAACTAGTGCTATTGCGTCCTTTGTTCCACATTAAGGGTGAATAATTCTCCATCCCTGCAGAAGCTTCTCAACATTGAAAGGATGCTCTAAGTTAAAAATAATAGGCCCTTTTCAGAGGAGGCGTTTTGTCTGCATGACCTATCTGGGTGAACACAGGTGTTACTAATAATACCAATTAAGTTTTATTTCATTTCAGGTCAGCATGACGCTTTTCTCCATTTTTGCTCACAGCAACTGGCCCATGGCCCAAAACGAAATGGAAGCTTAATTATTGCATTGTTCAATTGGAGTTTAGAGCCACTTGGAGCACCAAACATAGTTTTTTAGCATGGTTTAACAATTATTTTTTTTGCAAGATTATGCCTAATTATGAGGCAAATCCAATAAATCATAAGAAGAGAAAGGTAAATAAGGGAACATGTCAAAACACAACCAAGGAGGAAATGGTATTAAAATATCGCCCTTGACTTTTTGTACACGAGCTCCAGGGGCTGTATTTAAAAATCAGCCTAACGCGTTCACACTGAATTTTTGCGTTGCTTTACTCGCTTTGTTTGCATCATTCTGCACCCACTAGTGTCACCTGGGAATACACAAGAGTACATGATATGAGTATCCAGGAATGATATGTACAATGTTACTTGACGCCGTTTCACTCGGCTATCAAAGATTGTGGAATTTGTTTTTGTTTTGTACCTTTTGATTCATTTTCGTCTCCCAGCATTAATTTGCGTCTACTTACATCGACTCACAGTTTTCCATTGACTTTGAATGTCTTTGCGCCACCCAGAAAGTTAGCGTCACAGTCTGCTTGAAGGCAGCACAAGCCAAACAGTCCTACCTCGCTGATTTATGAATGAATCAAGAAATGTTTGCCACTTCGGAGTCCTGAATTTTTATGATAAGTGTAGTTCACAAAACATTTCAGCATGAATGTAGACCCCAACGCTGAGTGAGGAGCATTTCAGAGGACTCTTAAGTCACAATGAGTTAATGACAGAAAGTCCTTAAATGTCAGCTGCATGCTTTCCATCTCCTAATCATGTCAATATTTTGGAGACCTTTCATGATATGAAGCTTTCCTAGATTATCTAGCTATAGATTGCGCCTTAATTGTGATCCTGTTTCTTTATTATTATATGGATACCTGCTGATCGTCAATGAGCTGCCAGACATGAAAGAAGTAGAAAATTTGATGTACACATACTTAACAAGTCAACAACCTTAATTTCTTTGTTTTGTGTTTGCGCTAGTGACACGTACTCCAATAATCTAACGAAAATTTTTCTTTGGCTATGACCAACATACATTATTCTCTGTATGTCTTTTGTGAGCCGGGGCTAAGCTAAAGGCTAGGAGGTGGTCGTACAAGCGTTTACTGCCATCGATCATCATATATCATCAAATTTACCTCGGAGGCTAGGGAGTCTCTGAGGGACTGTTTTGAGTACACGGACTGAAACTGCTGGAACCAGAGAGGAACAACAGCAACAGCATGGACATTGACAGAATGGTTGACTGCATTAAGAACTACATCAATTTCGCTAGAGAGATCGTGAAAGGGCTGTAATAATGATAAACCTGGATCACCAGTAACATTAAGTTCCTCCTCAACCAAAAAAGGTGGCCTTGAGGGAGAGGGACTGGAAGGGGGACAGTTGAGTGCAGCTTGACCTGAAGAAGAAGTTAAAGCAGGCAAAGGAGTATTCAAAAAAGGAAAGTTCAGTGGAAGTTGCAGCAGAAAAACACCAAGGTACTGTGGAAAGGGATGAGGACAATCACTGGCTACAAACAGATGAATAGCAAGGCATCAGGTGATGTGAGCAAGGCTAATGAGTTTAACCTTTTTTACAGCAGGTTTGACAGAGTGGC
Source organism: Lophius piscatorius (assembly GCA_009660295.1). Classification (NCBI taxonomy): domain Eukaryota; kingdom Metazoa; phylum Chordata; class Actinopteri; order Lophiiformes; family Lophiidae; genus Lophius; species Lophius piscatorius. Next base: position 22,088 of record VRLP01005716.1, read on the forward strand.
TAGTGTCAGCCCTGTCCCAGCTGGAAACACCTCACCTGTCCCCCCTCCCATCACCTCAGCAGCGTCTTCCCCTGCTCCATTTCCTCCACACAGCTTTAGCCCCAACACTCTCCCCTCACAACGGATCCCTGCCTCTTTGCCTTTAAAACAGATGAAGTGAAAACGGAACAGAAGAATATGTCCCTGAAAAGCCTCCGGTCCAGGCAGTGTTCCCTGATGCTGCTAAAGGACTGTGTAGCTCAGCCTGCTGAGCCTCCCCAGAGGATCTACAATCTCAGTTTGCAAACTTGGAAGGTCCGGGTACAGTGGAAAACATCCTCCATTACTTTCCAGTACCTAAAGTAAGGCGTCCAGTGTACGTAAATGACTTCAGACCGTAGGCTCTCACATCACACATGATGACGCCCCTGGAGTGCCTGTTCAAACCACAGGTTGGGAACGCTCTGGACTTTGCCTTCCAGGAACATGTCAGAGTAAATGATGCAATCCTTTACTTGCTTCACCTGGTCTGTTCACGTTCTGGATTATGGACTACATGACGGAAAGACCACAGTTTGTCAGGATGGGAAACTGTGTGTCTGAGCAGGTGGTGTGCAGCACTGGGGCTCCTCAGGGGACTGTTCTGACTCTGTTCCTGTTCACCTTGTACACTTCAGACTTTAAACAAAACTCTGAGTACTGTCATATCCAGAAATACTCTGACAATAGGGCTATTGTGGTGTGCACAGGACGGGGAGTACAGGGACCTGACGAGGGAATTCAGTGACTGGAGTGACAACAACTGCTTCCTAATGAATACCTTCAAATCATAGGAAATGGTAATAGACTTCCAACAAGGTCCAACAACCAGCCGGTGAAGATCCGAGGAGAGGACATTAAGATGTCCCACACATATAAGTACCTTGTTGTGCATCCGATCAGAACACTGGAGCCATCTATTGTAAAAGACAGAATTTGCTTCTTTTTTTTTCTCCGGAGGCTCCAGTCGTTATTCAACGCCTACTTTATGTTCTATCAGTCGGTGATGTCGAGCATCCTTTTCTATGCTGCGGTCTCCTGGGTAGGCAGCATGACTGATAACAACACAAGGAGAATGGACATGCTCATCAAAAAGCCGCTGTGATTGGCACGAGGATGAACTCACTCAGGACTGGAGTGATTTTTGGGGAAAAGTCTGTTGTGTGTCTGTTGTATGAGTTCTGTTCTTCCACGCACACAAGGAGAATGGACAAGCTCGTCAAAATGCCTCTGTGATTGGCAGGAGGATGAACTCACTCAGGACTGGAGTGATTTTTGGGGAAAAGTCTGTTGTGTGTCTGTTGTATGAGTTCTGTTCTTCCACGCACATGAGTACAAAATTCAAAAAAAAGATCTAGGTTATAGTTCTTGAGTTATCCCGTGGAACAATGACGATTCTATGATATCCCTGACTTTTAGGGGATAATTATGTTATACATGCCAATGTTTGATATCTTATTTTTTACAGCACAACTTCACCGGTATGACCTGTTGTTTGTTGTTTCTTTCACTTTTATATACTTTATTAGTATACTGAACCCAAAAACGGACCGACGCCGCCACAATCCTAAGATCCACATGCTTTGAGTTCACTGAATTCCTTATTAAAAGTTACTACACGTGAGAAGATTCCAAGAGGAAACTCTGACCTAGGGAAGTATTCTGAGCTGTAAAGTAAAATTATTCGTGAATACGACCCCTGGTTTTGGACTGGATGGTTGCTGGTGCAAAATCTAAGTGAGCTAAAGTGGAGCTGCATCTGTTCTTTTGTTTTTGTACAAGCTCTGGTAATTTATTTTGGATTCCCTGAAAAAACTGCTTGGTAATATTTCTCTCAGATATCTAAATGTAAGCCATTAAACTACAGCCTAGCATCATGGGACACTAACACTCTTTGAAAACACACATTAAAATATTTCTTGATGTATGTGTTATCAAATGTCTCAGCCGAATCAGCTCTGTGTAGATAATAAGTGAAAACTACAGTAAAATATGTCTAATAATCATGAAAGGAAGAACGAATAATGGATTTGTGTTGTTAATTATTTCGAGTGTTTAGGCTCCATAAATCAAGCTGGACAATCTTAGGGTTTGGACACACCTGACGTGAAACCACAAATATGTGAAGCAGAAGCCCTCCTCTGCACACTGCATCTTTTAATATGGGGCTTCTCAACAGCAAACCAGCATGCAGAACCACATGAAGAGCTTGTGGCAGTAGTTTGAGTACATAAGCGGTCTCAACACTCTGTTGGATTTAACGGGCCGCAGAAAGAGAACAAGTCCCTTTGTACGACCTGTATTCTGAAGCCCAGCCATGACAAAAGAACATCGTCCCAGCCCCTGATCTCGCACGCTGAGTTTTTCAAATTATCTATCAAACAGGATCAGATTGTCTCACTTCTTTCGCTGCTTCAAACAAACTGCGAGAAGAGAGAGGAGGAGGACGAGGGCTCGGCTGAGAGTAAGAGGTAGAGGCACGCATCTGACAAACTCATCTGCATTGTAGGAGCAGTTGAGTGTCTGTGGTAGGAAAACTAAAAGAGATGTCTGTCTTCTGCTGTTACAGTAAATAGCTTTTATAAACTCGGATAAAACAAAAAAAGCAGTACCCTACCCTGGCTGTGAAAGCTGTCTCGTCTAGACGTGGTAAACGGGCTACATTTGATGTGCTGCCAAATAAAAGATGAGCTGTTACTCAAAGGCTTCTTGGTTCTCTTTATCTCCCCCAGTCTCTCTTCCATCTGAAGCTTCTACCATGCATTGCTGATGGCACCTTTTTTCAGAAGGACAAGCAGAATAGTTTCCATCATTAATACGGCTGAGCTGGATGGTCTGTGTTAGGAGGTAAACAGACGGCAAAGGCAAACATTATGAGACCGAATCTAAAGATCCTGATTGCAACTCATCCCTCCCTATTCAAGAATCTACGCTGGCCTTCAGGTTTCAAAATGATGTTTGTGATCATCCTCAACCTCAACGTTTGTCTGATTTAGTCCATATTTGGTACATATAAATTGAGTTGAGGAGATCTATCTTGTATATATCATATTTCACTCTAACAGTTTATATTTTACTGGCTACGGGGATTTTTTCGTTTTTTTACAAAGAACACAGTTTTCAATACATAACGTCACATTTAATTTGAGGAGTTCCAATCAGTGGAAATGGATTCAGTCGAAATTTTGACTCGTTGAGGATAATACATCTTATTAGGCTCAAGAAAAACCAATGGAGCATGAAACCTCAATGTCAAAGCAAGTATGTAGACCTGGAAAAATGATGGAGTTTCAGCTATTACCATTTCCTGTGGAGTCTGCTCAAGAGAATCAACTCAGCAGGGGATGGACAGCAGCATACAGATGGAGTCATTCTTCCTCTGACGGAGAGAGGGGACAGTGAGATCTGGGAAGTGGTGAGTTCCAGGTGGGGTTGGGGGTTCTGTTAACCTATGCCAGTCCTTGTAGTCTATATAACGTAGGGTCTTTTAGCAAGACCCAAACCCTCAATTCGCTCCCCAAGCGTGGCACAGATGGGTGCCCACTTTTCCTCAGGAATGGGTTAATGCAGAAAACTGATTTCGTTATATGAGGTTTAATGTATTCAAACCTAATTTGACAAATAATGGCTCATTTGACAAACGAAGGCATCTTCTTCAGTAAATTTTATTTTATTTTGATTATTTTAACCTTGATTAGTTCATATAGAACGAGAATAAATACAGCAAATCAAAAGAAATATCTTAAATGCATGTTGCTAGGTTTAGTTAGCTGGTTTCTCGAAATCCACATTTCAAAGATAATGCTACAATTAGTCAAAGTCATTCGTCAAAGTGGTTGATTGATTGCACATAAGTTCATTATTTTTCACCTTAACTCGACCCATCCTGTCTTCCCTGAAAAGAACGCTTCAAATGAATTGTTAAATTATGTCCAATGTGTTTCTTTAAAAAGAAAAACTCCCCTATCGAGTAAAATATGAACTATAATAGAAAAATACAATGTAATCAAGATAGATCCCCTAGAGTCGATTCATATGGACCAAATTTGGACTAAATGGCACCAACTGTTGAGAAATTATGGTTTAACAATTTTGAAGATAAAGCTTCCCCTAGTGTTGGAAGCATACAACAGACCTTTACCCAAAAGACATGTGGATATCAAATTTGAAAATGATCCACAAAATGTTTTTTGTGTTATCGCGTTCACACAAAGGATCTGGTGGCGGCGATGACGATTTCATAATATTTTAATAGTGTTCAAAGGCGTTTGCATGCTGCTTCTTCAAAGCCAGCAGTAACCTTGCTATGCATCTGACCAAAGCTCATTTTAAGACCCGTTTGCACACAGATGGGTGCAAGAACATGCTACTTACACGACGTGGGCGTTCGGTGTTGGGTATGACATGACATCTGCATTTGTCAGAAACTAGGAATGTGACTTGGCGCCACTTTGCTCCGGGCGTTAAATAAAGCACTTTTCTTTTGTTTTCTCGTCCCTGCTTTACTTCTGATTGAATTTGAATGATTTGTGTAGCAATTTCTCAAGAAAATTGAATTTCAAATTAACAAAGCCTGGAGAGGCTTAACTTTATTAGTGTAACTGGCTCTATGAATAGCTGCGTTTTGCCTTTCAAAAGGTCTTTTCTCTGCAACTGCGAGCAGGGGGCCGAGAGCCCTGGGCCAGACAAACGGCTCACTGAGTTTAAATCGTGGATGGGAGTCAATTTTCTTAAACTGAACTGTGACAAACCTCCCGTTACTCCCGCCTCATCATCAATATCTCCACTCTGGCTCCCTCCCCAACCTCAGCTATTCTCCGCAGCAAACTCTGCCTCGAACATTTTGTCAATCAAATCACCAGAGCTGCTTTCTTCCACTTCAAAAACATAGCCTGTCTTATGCCCATCATTCTCGCCGCTGCTGCCAATCCTCTGATCCACGTCCTCACATCCATAACTGCAACGGCATTCTTTATGGCATGTCATCCAGAGTCTGTTATGAACTCCAGATCATCCAGGACTCAGCTGCCTCTCTGTCTGCTCGCACGCTCCCGCGCCGCTATGGATCCAATTCAAGATCCAATTCAAATTCCATAACAAAGCCTGCTCCTACTTTTCGGTTTGCTGCAACACCACATTCCTCCATGCAACCGTTCTCAGGTGTCCAACACTCAGGGCTGGGAACCTGTTTCAGTGATGATGCAATCCTTTATCAAACACATGCAGCTAAACACAGCACAACGGAGAAATTGTTCTACCCCATCTCTAAGGAGCAGTGGGCATCCCCTGAAGTGCCCCGGGATCAACTTGGGGATCAGGGTCTTGCTCAAGGACAAGACTACAGAGGCAGTTCTGGGATCTAACCGCCAACCTTCCGATTGGTTTATGATTCTTCCACCTCTTGAGTCCCAACAAACATTTTTAAGCGGTAAAAAAAGCCAATAAAAAACATGAAATGGCTCAATTGAAGCTCCAGTTTGTCAGATTGGTTTGAAAATACTTTGTTTACTGCCTTTTCTAAAATTGTGTCTTCATCGTGAGGCTTTAAGTCCAAATTGTTAGAAAACAGGATGGCTGGCAGAGTTTTACTTTGAGTAAAAATAATCTTGGGTTCAGGTAAAGCAGCTGGTTTCTGGAAATCTGTGTTAACCCTTTAAAGCCTGAACCGTGAAAAATGTATCTACATGTACAGACAGCATTTATTTGGAAAAAATCATTTTCCACTTTTGGTTTTTTTTTTGTGAGATTTGATTAATCAGATTTGTTGTTTTTTTTACAGCAACTTGCCCACACCATACTTTTTTTAACAAATAAAAAAACACAGAGCACAACATTTTTGAGCCAATAAACTCATGACTAATTGAATTTAATATATTTTATTAGTAATAAACTTGGAGATGTATATTTTCCGTTTTGTTCACTGATTGACATTACTTTTTTGTCATCACCTAAAATAAACAAAATATAGTGTATTTTTTTTTCTGAATAGGTCATTTATAGTGAAAATCAGAGTAAAAAAGAGAATTTTTAGGAAATAATCCTGGAAACCTCCAAATAGTCATTGATCATCATACACCAGGTTGCAAATAAAAAAAATAAAAATAAGATACAAATATCTAAATATCTACTCATAGCTTTGATATTGAAACCTGAAATAGTTTAATTTTAAACAGTCAATGGTGTATTTTGTTCTATGGAATGCATAATGTATGAAATGCATTGAAATAACAATTGATGGATTCATAAATAGCTGTTTTACTGTATAATAAATTAGTTCATTTTAATTGATTGTTTATGCATCAATCCGTCAAATATTATTGTTGTAGTATCAGTGACCTTTTGAACAATAATTCACAATTTTGAATTTTCCTAGTCGTATCTTTATCAAAATTGGCAAAAATCAGTCAAAAGTCACATGCGGGCGACAGCCATCTTGGATGTCTGACTTGAAGTTCCTGTGGTGCGTGTGTCTCGCGGTGGATCACCTGCACACTGGAGGTATCTAATTGTATACGTCGGGGCTTTAAAGAAAAGAAAAATCAGATCATTTAGAGGTCTACATGTATCAAATATGAGATATTTGGCTTTAAAGGCTTTAAAGTGGGATCTGAACACAGTTGTCAGGGAAGAGATGATCGATTGAAATCCCCCAGTGTACATTATGTTAACCTGCTGATGTCTCCCACACAGTTTGCCAGTAAACCAACCTTAATTCCTTACCTATACCAGTGTCCATTATGCTCAGGGGTTTAAGTAGGCAAAAACAGTCTGCAACTGGTTCCAAAAATCAAATATCACACCAGTTCATTTTGGATTGATTTCAGGATCCGCATGCGTTCATGAGTACTTTAATAGCTATGAAGATCAACTCTCATACAGACTCTCCCGCAGAAGATCAGTGCCATATTTTTAATCATCCAGTAGTTTCATAAATTAGGTCTGCTTTCAGTTTTAGACATTAGACGTATGGTTAGGGGTTATGACTATTCATTAGATTACATATTTTCTGTTGATCTAGTTTGTCTCTTGGTGCTACTTTCGAGTTTAGTGTTGCCCGACCTGTTAAATCCCACTTTAATCCTCAGATATCCTTATATAAAAATGTTGCACGTGGACTTTCATTTACAGGAGGAAGAGCCCAGGAATGGGCTTCATGCCTTCAGCCCACAGGGTGGAGAGTCTATGTGGCTTGGCTGGAATTTGTTTGGCCAACCTCAAGGCTCATCACCAGGCTACTCAGGTCAGCTGCTGGTAGCCGCTCGGACAGGAATCTGCATTATCTACAGCCCTGGTATGGTCTGGGGTGTGATGAGGTGGATGACTGATGGCTGAATCATGCGCGACAATTTCCTTTTTACCCTCTGCATTGACTGTCAGGACAGTATTTTAAGGCCGCGGTTGAAGATTCCGTGTGAGATGTCTGTGTTTTAATCGCTCGTTAGGCAGCTCCGTCTCAAAGCAGACACACGATAAACACAGAGTAGCAGCATTCCATCTGGATGGAGCAGAGTTCCCGCACTCAGTGAGATGACAGCACAGCTCTGCAGAGAGGAAGGAGGTCGCCGCAGGAGTGACTGCAGCGACTCCTGAGACACTAGCTGGGCTTAACATGCACCGAAATTAATTTTCTTGGCCGATCACCAATTTTTCTAAAGTCTGACTGGCCGATACCGATTTTGGCCATTTTTGATTTTGTTTTTTTCATTAAAGTTTTAAAACCATAATGAGTAGTGTAGTCTAAGTACCCTCGCGATATTTTTCGTGCAACAATTGTATGACATTTCTAAGTGCCTTATATGTTATATTTTGCGCTCTTTCAGTGAGTTCAGGGTCCCTGGCTGACTCTATGCTGTCGCCAGCCTTAGCCGCTCTGCCAACATTAGCTTCTTGCTATGTTCCTCAAGGTAATTAATTTTAAAGTGTCTGATTAAGTTAGTTGTGCCGAACTGATATGTTATGTTACTCGGGATGGTAAAAATTTGGTGCATTTCATTAAGTTTGTTGTAACGAACGTTTTCGGGATTTGTCCTCGGCAGCATTTTTTGTCCTTACTAGTGTAACAAAAAGCGAGCTTTATGTTTTCTGGTGTTTTCTGTTTTCTGTTTATCAGGTGTTTACATGCGCTGACGCGTTTAATCAGAACTGCTACGTGATCAGCGCAGAACAAATTAATATAGGATGTGTTTTATCAGACAATGGGCATCTATCAAGTCATCAGTGCAGGTTTTGCTGTTATTATATTTTGCTTTTACTGAAGCAACAGTTTGATAATAACATGGGTTTACTCCCACTGGAGGCACGAGGGAGGGGTGAGGGACAAGGCGAGAGCAAAAACGCCTTATCGGTGGTGTTACAGGCGTGGTGGTGTTACATGCGTGGTGGTGTTACATGAGCCACTGTGCACCGCTGCACGAATACTGTGCATCAATGTCTGCTCTTTCCCTACCTCACGTATTGCTCATTGGTTAAAGGCGCACCTGCCGGGTTAAAAGGGTGAGGAGGCGGAACCGCAGTCTCTCTCCCATCCTCCAGCCGAAAGACATTTAGTTCCTTAAACACTATTTGTTTAATCCCTGAGTTTGGAGTTCCTGGCAATCCTGTTTTTCGGCCTTGTTTATATTTTAGGTTAGACTGGGAATTTAGTTTAGGGGAGAAGTTTTGGCCAGGGCTCCCATCTCTCGTTGTGCTTTCAGGTGTGAGTATAATTGTTAAAACCATGTTAAACCGCAGCATTGGTGGCATCCTTTATATGTTATGGATTCCTCTGAGCCATGTTCAGAATGGGGACCGTATCATATTATGGGGCTCGAGCGTTTTTTAAATTTGAGTTCTATTTGAGGGCTCGTTACAATTGTTTGACGAGTCATATAGTCCTAGGTAAATCCTGATCTGGTCCTTAACGGTTTCTAATTCCCATGTTGGCTCGCTGATTACACTGATTCTCAGTGAAGTGCACACAGGTGTTACTATTTTCTATTTGTAACATTGTGGCTGATACATGGTGGTGGTTTCCTGTTCCGCTTGTTAGGTTATGTTTTATATTTCAACGTCAATTATTCGGTTGATATAAATTCAACATTATAAATGTAAAAAAACATTTAAGAGCCTTATTTTAGTCAGACAGACTAATATAAATAATAGATGCTGCCACCGTGTTTCGTTAATGCTGCTGAGTGTTGGCTGGTTGGTTGATTGAGGAATGCAATTTTTTGTCCTCCATAAACTTCTCTAATCGGATCTTCTCGTATTAATAAAAAAGTTCAATTTAAATGATTCTGTGGCTCATTCGAGCCTTGACGTGCTTAATCGCTGCAGTAAAAAGTATTTGTTCATTATTGCTGCTCATTTTTTGTTACGCTGTCCAGACAGTTAAAAAAGAAGTCTATGAACTCAGAGTTGGATGCTACGCTTGTTGTTGAGGGTATTTTACCTCCTCGTAGTCCTGATCCTGTCCCTCAGTCGCAGGGCGCAGATCAGTCTGATCATGGGCTCCACCAGCAGAAGCTGAAGATTGAAATATGTCGCTTAACTTAAGGAGAGGAACTCTCAAATCAAGTATTGAGCAGAGAAAAACAACTTGAGATCCCCGGGATGGAGGGAAAGGAAATAGGAAACTCGGTTAGAGGGAGCTCGAACTCCGCAATAGGCCTACCTCTGATTTATCTAACCCTTCTCATGTTGATATTAATAAGTGCATTCGTCTGATGCAACCGATTTCTGAGACAGACGTTGACAAATATTTTGTGCTCTTGGAGAGGGTGGCTTCGACGTTGCAATGGCCGAATTTGGTCTGGCCTCCCTTTTTACAATGTGTTTTCACGGAAAAAACCCAGGAGGCATATGCTACCCTGTCTCCGGAGCTTAGTCTTAGTGATGAGGCCATGAAAGCGGCGGTGCTCAGGGCCTTTGAACTGGTACCTGAGGCTTATCGCCGCCCCAATCTAATCATTATTATATATTTTAGAAACGGTGTATCAGAGAAGATTGCAAAATACATTAATGAACAAAAAGACACTAAATTGTTTCAAGCGGCTTTACTCGCTGACGAGTATATTCTTACTCACCGAGATACTTTTGAGGAGCAACCTCAAATTCGGGTGCGGAGCTCTTCTGTGTTCCGCCCTCCTAAGTCCGGTGGTGAGTTGGACACAGGTCCTAGGGATAACGGTGCTGGTAGAGTACGGCCGTTCTGTGAGTACTGCAAGAAGCATTGCCATACAGTAAGTAACTTTTTCTTGTTCAATGAAAAGAGCTCCTCTCCAAAAACAGTTACATTAGTTAAAGCTCCACTTGTCCCCTTCTCATCCTCGGAGGGAACTGCAGGTTTGCATATATACGTCCCTTTTATCATGAAAAGAAATGTTTCCAGATCTGATGATGATGTCAAAGCAGTTCCCATTTTGTCTAAAAGTCCCAATGAACTTGAGAGAAAATATCCTCAGGTATTTCCTGTGTGCGCGGTCACACGCGCAATGTCCAGAAATCAAGCAAAGTTCTCAAATACTGATTGCAATGATCTGGAGGATAGTTTCATGGCTAACCCAGAGTCGTGTAATGAAACCTCTGGTACCACTCATTAAGGAGATGTCACTACTTTTCATCATCACTCTTCACTTTGGATGAGTCGGATGGTCCCCTAAATCCTCCAACTTGCCCTGACGGGAAGAGAGAAGGTCTTGTATATGTGCAATTGTCAGGAGAGCATCCTGTTGTAGAACAGAATCGTGACCCCACGCTTGCTTCCTTGTTATTTTTATAAAAATGACGGCCTCTAGCGCAGGTTTGCATCCACACAAGATGAATGGAGCATTGTGACTCAAATTGTGGTTCCCGCAAAAGCATCGCCTGAAATTCTCAGTCTCGCACATGAAAATCCCATGGCTGGTCATTCAGGACTTAATAAAACTTACCAACGTATTGTGTGTCACTTTTTCTGGCCAAGATTAAAATGAGATGAGAGTCAGTTCTGCAAATCTTGTCATGGGTGTCAGATATCAGGTAAACCGAATCAAATAATACGGCCATATGCGTTTCATCCCATTCCGCTTCAACGCACCAAAGCTGTGCATAGGTTCCAGACGTTGAACCATAATACATTCTTGTCTATGTGAGTTATTTCGTTTTAAATTCCATCGGACTTGTGAGTTGGCCAAACAGACCAAACCAAAAATTTAATTTTTGGTTTGATAAAAACGTCAAAAACAGATAGTTTGAACCAGGTGATAAGGGTTTTTAGTTTTCCTGCCCATTCCCGGTGCCTGTCTGCAGGATTGGTCCGTATGTTGTTGAGAAGAAGAACGATGACTCTGACCATGTCATCGCCACTCCGGCTTGCGTACGTTCTAGCAGGCTATGTCACGTTAATATGTTAAAGCCATATCTTGAACGGGAGGAAGCTAAAGCGGGCGTGTAGTTATCTGGCCTGGTTTCATCTCCTAACGTCACCTGCTGGGGTGAGTCCTGCGGCGCTCTCTGGTGCTGAAGCGTGTGGCATTGAGGGCCATCGGAGGCCTTAGTACAGTGCCGTTTAAAAAACTCTTAGGGGCTCTCTGAACTTGACTTTTGTTCTGAACATCTGTTTGACTCGCAAGGAGCATATTTGGTTGATCTTGTTATTTCCCATCAATCAATCAATCAATCAATCTTTATTTATATAGCGCCAATTCACAACAACAGTTGTCTCAAGGTGCTTTCCAGAAAGATTAGGTCTAGACCAAACTCTTTATATAATTATCTACAGGACCCAACAAATTCCTCCTTGAGCAAACACTTGGCGAGAAAAAGCTGCTCTTTAACGGGCAGAAACCTCGAGCAGATCCAAGACTCAGGGTGGACGGCCTACCGCCATGACCGGTCGGGTTTGAAGAGAGAGAGAGTGAGAGACACAGGTGAGGAGAGATACAGACGGGGGAAAAAGCAGCAAAGAAATCAGGTGTAATCCACTTTCTCCAACCGCTCCATGGTCGGGCCGCGGCAGCAGCAGGAATCCCAGGTTGATAATAACATTAATATTAATGTTACATATAGCATTAGCTTATGGGGAAATACTATACAATAATAATAATAATGATAACAACAATAATCATCATCATGGGCATCTTGTGATCATTGGACATCGAGCAGGTCCACAGCAGCAGATGAAATCACCAACCATGTGACCTTACAGGGCGAGAAAACACAAAGACTCCAGGGAAGAA
>VRLP01005717.1:0-34292 GCA_009660295.1 Lophius piscatorius
CGTGGTTGGACCTTCCAGCAGGACAATGATCTGAAGATCACCTCAACATCAACCCAAGAATGGTTCAGAGGTCACAGAATAAAGGTTCTGTCATGACCATCCCAGTCACCTGACCCAACCCACCAGAACATCTGTGGGATGTGCTGCAGAGGAGAGTCCACCAGTGTGGACCTAAGAACCTGAAGGAGGTGGAGCGGTTCTGTATGGAGGAACGGTCTCAGATCTTCTCCATGTGTCCTCAGACCTCATCACAGACTACAGAAGGAGACTGTAAATGTGTCAGAGTGTGTAGAGCTGAATGCACACAAGTTTTAGAGAAAAGTATTTTTTTTCTCTTTGTCTCTTGATTTTGTTACTTCAGTTAGTAGATTGATTTTTGTGACTTATTTGATCACAATTATGGGAATTAAATTAATTATTAATTGTTTTTTGTATTCTGGAGGATTCTGTTTATAATCTGACTGTTTAGTTCAGTACGTGATTAAAAGCTGAACAAGCGCTTGTAGAATGTTGGATCAGTTAAAGTCCGACGTGACCGTTACCGTTTTATCAAATACCTTCAACCGTTTCCTTAGATGTTGCCAGAACCGCATTAAAGCTTAAAACGATAGCAGCACTATCTAATATTCCCTGGAATATTTGTTTGCATAATATCAACAGAAGGCAATGAATAGTCGCCGAGGGAGAACGGCGTTGTTACAGCGACAATGTTAGGCTTAATCACTACCCCGCTCTAAAAAAGGGTTCGGTGGCGAGAGAGGAAAGCCATTATTCATCACACATCGCTGCTAGTCAAGAAACTTTACCAGCTTCTCGGACCTTAGCCTGGCTTCTATTTTTCTGTTTTAACTCTAAACAGCCTCGGGATTAACCTCGAGATGTTCGGCTTTAACTGCATCAGTTGAAGGTCCAACAACAATAAGCGATTAAAGACAGACAAGGACTCTGGAGGCGAGGTTTTCCAGCCATGCAGGAAGCACAGCGGACCCTGCATCGACAAAAGAAAGTCAATTCTGACCCCTGTAGAGCTTCCTGTAGTAAAATGAAATGTTATTACCTGCCATTTGGGAATTCCAGCGGTAGTTAGTGTGTTGTTTTTTTGTTTGTCGCCATCATAGATGTTTCTCAGAAGTGTGACACCTTTTCTGCAGACCACTCACGCTACTACTGCATGAACTATTTCAGCAGTATTATGCTGCAGTAGCTCTTCAGTGGGACCAGAGAGAAATGAATGAGCCTTGGCGCCCATGACCCTGTCACCAGTTCACCTTCCTTAGACCACTTATGTAGGTAAACCAGGAACACCCAACAAGACCTGCAGTTCTTGAGATGCTATGATCCAGATGACTAACCATCACCAGTTGTCCCATGTCAAATATTTTCACGTCCATATGCTCATTTTTCTACTTCCAGTATAAAATATTAACTTGCTTCCTAATAGAGCCAACCCACTGACAGGTACCAACGAGAGAATCCATGTAGTTCTGACTCCACCTGTCAGAGGTTATAATGTAAAGCCTGATACGTGGATGTAGGACAGAAATACTGCATCTTTTTGATGGGTAGAAACCAGAATACCTGGAGGGGAACCATGTGAAACACATAAACCCTGAACAGCCCAAAGTGGATTTGAAGACCGTTTGTTACAGATTGACCGAGCAGAACAAACGCTGGGAAAGGTTGATCTGACGAGGACGGAAGGTGAACGAAGCAGAAGAATTGATTTCAAGGTTCATGATTCAATACTTGGGGTCTCCAGTAGTTTTTCACCGTCAGGCAGCACAAGACGTGAACAAAGGTTGTCATGTGCCGTCACCAAGGACAGTGATTGGAGGTTTCCAATGTGATCTGCTGCAAAATTTAGACATCACATCGGGTTCAAGCTCAACCCTTAGAGGAGCAGAGCCCTACTGAACCAAAGCCAGGGGGCGCTAGTTTATTGTTATTCCTCTTTGGGCTGTTCCCTTTAGGGGTCTCCACACCCGATCATTTCTTTCCATCTTGCCCTGTCCTCCACATCTTCATCTGTCACACCAAACAAACTGCATGTCCTCTCTCACCACATCCATAAACCTGCTCTTTGGTCTTCCCCCTTTTCTCCTGCCTTGCAGCTCCATCTCCAGAATCCTTCTACCAGTAGATCCACTATCCTTCTTCACGGGTCCGAACCATCTCCATCCGGCCTCTCTCACTCTGTCTCCAAGACGTCTAACATAAACATCATAGTCCATGGAGATTTCTGCCAGAGCTCATCTGTCAGTCTGTCCATCACCATAGCAAACAAGAAGGGTCTCAGAGCTGATCCTTGATGCAGTCCCACCTCCACCTTGAACCCATCCATCACTCCTACTGTTCACCTCACCGCTGTCATGCTCTCAGACATATCCTGGACCACCCTAACATACTTCTCTGTCACTCCAGGCTTCCTCATGCAATCCCACAATTCACTACTCCATCCTACACTTCCTCTAAAACCACAGAGGCACAATGCAGCTCCTTCCTACCTTCTCTTTACTTCTCCATCAGCTCTCTCAGAGCCAACATCTCATTTGTAGTGGTTCTTCTCAGCATGGAACCAAACTGCTGATCACAGATGGTCTCCTCTTTCCTTCATCTAGCTTCCACGACTCTTTCCCAGATCTTCATTGTGTGGATCATCAGCTTCATCCTTCTGTAGCTGCTGCAGCTCCGAACATCAGATTTGTTCTTGATGGTCACCACCAGCACACTTTCCATACATTCCTCAGGTGTCCTGTCACTCTCCTAGACGGTGCAGGTGGCGTTAGTCATTCAATCTTTCAAACTAAATCCAAAAAGATCTACATTAATCCTCACTTTGGAGATAAAACGCTCGGTCTTTGTGCTGTAATCAGTTTTAGACACGTTTGGTTTCACAGTAAGTAACGGCAGCTGTCTCTCAGTGGCACTCATTTCTTGTTTTTGTTTCCACACCTCAAGTTATTTACATGTTTTCGCCTTGGAAACTGGATGCGGCCGCGTCGCCTGTAGAATATCTACATTAGCAGCGACAGTTTGCCGGGCTGCAACTGCTCTCAGACTAATTCCCTTATACCGCTGAGGGCCGTGGTGATGTATGAGGGGAATGAGATGGGAGGCACAGGTCGATTGGCCAACACTGTCACCATCATACAGTAATGAGATCTCAGGGGGAGGGGAGAACAGAGGCGATTCCTCCAACTCGCTGCTTGTAATACTAATTGGCCAGAATAGGTAAGAAGTAGGGACTTTTAATGACATTATTAAAAAGTAGAGCATTTTATCACCTGCTCCTGGAAAAATCTCATCAGCGAGCGGAAATGACAAGGTAATTATCCGTCTTGGCGCTCTGACTCATCTTAATTTAGCGAGAGTATTTGGCCAAAAGTGTGTGGACAGCCACCTTTTTGTACTTGCAGGTTTTCATGGTTTCATCTTTTCTCTGCAGATATCAGGTGATAGAATCCAAACATCAGCAGTTTGTGGAGGTCCTTTCCCCTATCAAAACTATGTCACATGCACACATTGAGGTTTACTGTTATGGGCGAAGCCGGTACCGCATTCCCTTCCCATGTTTCTAATCATTTTATGGAGGACATCACAGATAGACCGACTGTATCGTCTCGTCCCACCCAGCATCACTGATGCATCCCCTGGAAGCGGCAAGATGCGTTTAAGAGCTCAATAAGTCAGCTGGTTTTTGGTTTTATTCATCATCTTTAGATTTGTAACATTTACAGAGTGACTATTTGTGAATGTGTGCTCTTTCTCTGAAGCAGGATTTTCGGGGGGACTGGAGACTGTGTTCACTTTACAGTCTACTTGGGAAAAGTTTACTCCAGGATTTTGGAAAATCCCATGAATTTGCTCATCCAGATTTGGGGAAGGCCCATGATGATGTCATGTCAGAGGGCTGCAGCGGTACCGCGGTAGTATGGGGTACTGGGGTCATGGCTATGAGCCGTCCGTTCCTGTAGAACCGAAGCGAGGGTTGTGTCCGTAAACGTTTTCAGGGAGTGTTGGACTAGGCTAAAGTTGTCCCTTGTCTCTGATCCAGTTCTTGATATTCCTGGCCAGGATCTTGCAGTCAAGTTAAGGAGAGTGTCGGTTTGGGGAGCTCAGAATTGCATCGCTGCCGTTTGCAGATGATGTGGTTCTGTTGGCTTCATCAGGTGGGTGTTGGGGAAGGAGACTCCAGCGTGGACCAAGAACTCGCTGGATGGACTTTATATCTCATCAGACCCGGGGACACATAGGGATCCCCAGGATGAGCCGGAGAGTGTTGTTGGAGAGAAGGACATCTGGAAAACCCTTCTTAGCTTGCTGCCACCTTGACCCGATACCGATAAGAGGAAGAGGTGGGTGGGTGGATGTATGGAGATGTTTTTTGTCAAGTCTTGAGGCCTATTTTATGCTCTGTCGGCGCTGTAGTGACCCCAGGAAGAGTAAATGCTACCTTGGTGGCAGCTAATGAGGATCCAAATCATAAAGAAATGAACAAATGAGATTCCTGTGTACTGAACCGGGTTCAGATATTGTATTAACAAGCTCTACAAGTCACCTCGCTGTTGGCTGGATCTTTAGGATCTTTAGTTTAGGTTCATTAAAGTCCTCAGAACCTGCTTTAGTTATTTCTTTACATTGAACAACACTCATTTAGCCTTTTTTTCTCCTTTTCTATATTTGTTTACTCTTTTAACACCTAAACCAACTGCTGTTTCTCCTGCATCTTATGTGACCCAACAACCCTGGTTGTCCCAACATCCCAGCAGGCAGGTTCTGACATCTTTGGAAAAGCCCCCCCTGGAGCAGCGGAGGTTGTTACTGCAGCAGATTAATGCCCATCGATTTGGAATGACGTTCTAACAGTGATGCATGTGGGTAATAACAGAACACCCTCATACTCCGTTCTGCAGTCCATTTGGCATAAAGCGTCATGTTACAGCACCGAGTTAATCACTCCAACGTTTCCATTCCTTCATTAATATTCCAAACACTGGAGACAGTCGCCCCTCTAACAACTCTTTTATCATCTGCACAGCGGCCATGACTCTCAGAGCTGGCACTACAGTCAGTTTATATCCACATAGTATTCAGGTGTGTGTGTGTGTGTGTGTGAGTGTGTGTGTGTGTGTGTGTGTTAGTGTGTGTAGCATAAGGCTTGAGACAATCCACAGGCAGAAAGTCATGAAGGCACTTTGCAGATTGCATTGATCTCTCCGTAGACCTGCCTTCCACCTGCCACACATCCTAATATCTGTAGTTAGAGGAGGGGTCGAGGGGAGGCGGGAGAAGAGGGGGACATTATTCCTTCTCCTGCCACAGTCTTCCTCTCTCCGTTATTGTTGCCTTTGTGTCTACATTACGCCTTGTGCTTCTACTCATTGAGAAATACTCCTCCCAACAAAACCAGCATCTCTGTAGGTCGTCTGACCCCGTCGTCTTCACATTAGAATTACGATATTGTCAAAGTCGCTCTGATCTTCATGCTCGCCCATTTTTTCCCTGCTTCCAACATCAACTTTAAGTCAGAACTTGCTGCCTGATCCGTCCCACAAACACAGACAGAACAATTCTACCGCCAAAATCAACATTTACTGACTTGACCTGTCAATGGTTATAATGTTATGGCTGATCTGTTTCCAAACTCCCTAATCGTTAACACGCTTTCCTCCGTCCGTCCTTCCTAATTACCGCTTTGTTAGCCGTCACGGTGCTGAGCAGCAGCGCAAATCCAGAACACGACTTGAGTGTGAAATCGCGGCGAGCGGATCCGAATCCCGTCTTTCAGTTAGCGTCTCTATTTAATAGATGAAGACAGGGGCTCTCAGAGTGGGGTGCCCCCAGGGGTCCGTGAGCCACAGCCAGAGGGCCGGAGCAATGATTTAACATAAACGATAAAATTGTGCCGTATCATTGAAAATGCATTAAACAGTGGTGGAAGACTCGGCGCTGGGGGTCATTGAACACAACGCTGTGACGTTGTTTGTGCTACGTGATTCCACGAGTTTGTCGGGAGCGAGTCTCCGTGTCTCTGCGTGCTCTCACTAATCTCAGCTTCTATCGTGATTAACTTCATTATGTCACTGAAAAGTCGGGGATATTATTAAATGGACACTTTGTGTTAGCGTGATAACTCAAAAACTATTCCATGGGTCATCTTCAAGTTTTATACACAAATAGATCTCAGTGCGAGGAAGAACTGGAATGATTTGGTGGAATGTTGGTTGTATAGTGCAGTACTTTTAAAGCTCTACAATACGTTCAGTATAGTTGTAACGACACCTAATGCTATAAATGTGAGCTAACATACGAGTCATCTCTGATATGATTATTAGGGGGTCCTTGGAAAATGTAATCCCCCTGTAAAGGTCCAAAAGAGTTTGAGAAGCCCCGACTGAAGAATGTAAAGATATAATATCTTAATCCTAATTGTCCAGTTAGGATCAGGCTCATCCGGTAATCCCTCAAAGCTTTGATATCCCATGATGCACCCCAGCGAGACAGCCCAGATCATTTTCAAGCGGTTCGTAGAATCAAAGCGTAATCAAGCTTAATGATGAAACCGTCAGATGGACGGCGGCTGCGAAAAAAAAATGAACAGTCATCAAAATGAGAAGAAGGGTCTCCTCACGAACTCATGGGATCCACTTATTTACTAAACGAGGCTGTAAAACCGTTATGGGCCGCACATCAAACCTCCGCTGGATTGTGACGTTGATTGAGATTCATGATCATTTCATTATGAAGATTTGGATAATAGCTTCACTGTTTTTCTCAGGAGAGAAAGGGATTGGAATCCTGAGAGAGAACAAATATGAAAAAAAAAAGAAAAAGACTTTGATTGGAAATGATGTAACCACGTATGATACCGAGAATTATTGGCACCCTTTACAAAAAATGATCTATACCCATGATCTTTCATTCAAATTAATGAATGAAAGATCATGGGTAATGGGTCCCTCGCTAGACCTTTGCTGCCGTCCCCGACAACAAGGTTATGTCCCTGAAGGAACCCAATCTCCTGCGTTATACAATGAATTCCCCTGATTGAAGTCTTCAAAAACAGTATTTTTTCGTAAAAAAATTCCCCCATCCAGTGAGAAATGAACTATTTGAGTGAAATGTGATCCGAGATGGATCCAGATGCAGCAGGTTTGGACTAAATCAGAAGAATAGTCGAGAAATTACGGCCAGAAAACTGTTGGAGATGAAGCTCCCCGTCTGCCTCGCCTCCGCCAGGGAGTCAAAGTTCCTTTTGAAATCACTTTCCTGGCCGCGGGACAAATATTCACAAAGTTCTCCGTTTATCCCCCGAATGCAGCGGCTGAGATACGTCACCTGACGACAAGAAGGTGGGAGATTACCTGGACGGGAAGTTTGAGGCTGGAAGCTACAAAGACGTCTGTGGGTCCAGTGAATCCTCTGAAGTGTCCAACTCTGGCTTCCAGTCTCAAATTGGTTTATATGAAGCTTCAATGAATATTTAATGCTTGAAATATTAGACATTAGAACAGATTAGACCTTCAGAGAGAAAGAAAACTCAGACTTGACAAAATTGAACAAACGGTTGAGAAATTATGGCCGCAAGACTTTTAGGGATAAATCTGTTACACATATGCAACTGACCTTTCCCAAAATCAATCCAGCTCTTCCTCGCACTAAGGTTTATTTGGGTAACGGTCCTGTTGCGACAGACTTGCTGAAGGGAAAAGATGATTCGGTAATATCTCTGACTATTTATGGGGTTTTATGACTTATTCTGAAAGTTCTTATTCGGAAAATCTTATTTGCTTTTATTGCTACATGAACTGTAAAAAACACACACACTCCCTCCTCCCTCCATCTCCAATGCTAATCTGGGGCCAACCGGGCCTGGCGCCCGGATCAACAGGGGGCAGTGGAGGCACTGAGGGGGAAGAGGCACACATGTGGAAAAACAGGCTGCAACTACAGAGTCCAAAATCAATTCCCCATCTTCTCTGTGGCAGCTGCTGCCTGGTTACAGCAGCTGATGTGATGGAGAAGTGAACCGGACCGACCCGGATGTTACAGAGCAGATGATCGGCCACCATCATCTGGTCTGTAGGGGTCGGGGAGGTGTTGGGTCTATACTTGTGCTCGATCATATGTCTGGGGGGACGTTCCAGGGCAGGACACCTACCTTTGCAGATGGTGCCGTTGCCCACGTAGCCGGGTTTGCAGGTGCACAGGTGTCCTCTGATGGTATTGGTGCAGATGGCGTTCTCGTCACACAAATTCTGGCCCATGGCGCACTCGTCATGCTCTGAAAAGAGGACAGAGAGATTCATCAGTCGGAACACTTGTTGGCGTTTTGTGATGAGGGGGGCATCAGGGGGGGGGGAAGCAGAAAGGAACGTGGTGGAAATCCAACTGATAAGAGGACAGTCAGTAGGGGCTTGAGAAGAAAAATTTGTCCTATGGTGTTCAGGGAGGACAGCAAGGACAAAACCCTGAAAAGTCCCCAATCCCCTGTGTTGTACAAGCAATCCCCCTGATTGAAGCCCTCAAACTTAATATTCTGTCCACAGCATATTTAAAAGAAGGAGATCCCCTACGTAAGTAAAATATGAACAAATAGCGTAAAATATAATACATAAACAAGATGGATCTCCTCGAGTCGATTCATATGAACCAAATCTGGACTAAAACGGACCGACGGTTGTGAAATTATGGCACAAAAACATTTGGAGACAAAGCTCTTCTGATGTTGGAAATATCGCAAAATCACTCCAGTTCTTCCTCACACAAAGGTCTATGTGGTTGTTAAAGTAAAAAAAAAGATCCATGTCTTAGTTTGAGTTATCGCATCAACATGAAGGATCTGCTGCGGCGGCGGCGTCTCCAAAATACCCCCGTCTATTTAATGACATAATAATGTCACAGTTGAACTTCTTCTTCTCACACTTTTCATGAACATCTATGATCCAGTTCTGCTCGCTATGTTCTTAAGGGATGCGGATCCTTAACATGATTACTCAAATGGTGACATTAGCGTAGCTGCTGCTTCCTCCAGCCGTTACTTTAAAACCACAATCGTGATGGAGGCATCAGGGGGAACAGCTGAGGCGGATACCAGATGTCCCGCCTTGATTTCTCAGCATCAGCATCAATTAGCCTAATGGTGTTAGCTTAGATGCCGAAACACAACATCCAGACGAATATCAACACAAAGTCATGTCAGCAAATTACACTGAGTGGAGATCAGGATTTAAAGAGTCATGAAGAAACATGTTATGAGATTATTGGCAACATCTGATGCAAAAAATGTTTTTTATCATCTTTACTCCAGATCAAAAAATCAAACATTTAACCAAAGTAACAAAATAAAAAAGAACTCTCTTCGCATCAAAACAAATCTTTTTGGCTAAAACAAATGTGCCACAATTATCGGCGCCCTGCATTTAATATTTAGCCCCGCCCCCTGTTGCCACAATCACATGCTGAGTCTCCTTCTGTAGTCTGTGATGAGGTTTGACGACACATGGAGAAGATCTGAGAGCATTCCTCACAAGATGTCCTGGACCTTTGGAAGATAAACCCCAAGCATCAGAGATCCACCACCAGACTTCACAGAGGGTATGAGGGTATTTTCTCTATAACCACACCCATTTCTGTCACCCAGATATCTGATGCCTAAAAGCTCTACTTTGGTCTCATCTGACCTCTGACCTTGTTCCAGTGAAAGTCCCAGTGGTGTTTGTCAAACTGTAGCAGCGTTAGCTTGTAGCAGCGTTAGCTCGTGTGTGGACGACAGCAGAGGCTTTTTTCTTACTACCCTCCCAAACAGCTGGTGTCGGCGCCATCTGATGGTGGTTAGGGAGACTTTCTGTCTTAATTTTTCTTATTTTTCTGAATATTCACACTGAGCTGCTGCTGCAGGGACGGACCACCAACATTATGACCGCTGAGCAAAAATACATGTAGATAAAAGTATAATGAAAGGAAAATACATTCAGGTAAAGACAGTCAACATGTTCTATCTGGTTTTTACAACTCAGCAGAACATCTGAGGTTAGACAAACATGAGTTTCCTGTTTTCAGCGGACGGCCCACAGTTGGACGGTTGTCATGGCAAAATGGTGCGACAGCATTTACATTTCTTTCCTCCGGCTGATGAAAGTCCTTACGGGCTTTATGAATAAAAATTAACACTATCTAATATCTGAGAGTCGGTTTATTATTGGAAACACTGCACGTTCAGCGGTTTTATGATACGGCCAGGTTTGATGCATTCAGGAAACGCTGACTCACTAATAAACCAGCTGCTGATTGGGAGCGGCTCAGGGTCAGAGCTTTAGATTCTGCTGTTTATAATGGAGTAGGCTGTTGTGTTTTATATGCTAACTGTTGTCTGGAGGCCAGGCGGAGCAAGAGCTACTTTGACTGACTAATCGGATATGGGCCCATTCAGATGCGGAGAACACTCTCGCTCTGCCTCACTCTCGTCACTCTACTCGGGGTTTCATTGCTGGAACTTTTAAGGAAGCCTGAGATAGGGCTGTCACGATAACAGATTTTCACGATACGATTAAAATGGCAAAAGAACGTTCGGATAAGGATATTAACACGATATCTAACAATCATCTAAAAAAAAAGAGTGCTATCACTTGAAATGCAACTCTACTTTATTCTCCAACTTGTTCTAAAACAATCTCCCCTTCATCTAAAACACAACGATGACAAATGATTTCTCTGAGCATCTGTCAAGAAGTCATAAAAAATGAATCGGATCCGCTTTAAATCTTTAGACACATCTGCAGTGCTCATTTTGTGTCTTTCCCAAAGCTAGCTACACACTAGAGGATTATCTAATCCTAACCGATGTTAACGACGTGGGAGACCGGCTGTTGTTTTAAAAATGGCGGTTCAGTTTTTGCGCCGACCCCCAGCCCCTGACGTTATCGGTTCTTGGCTCTAGACCAGTAAAGAGTTGGTTCTTGTCTGGCACCAGTTTTGAGAAATAGGAGCTGGTGCTTAAACTGTCGAAAAGCAAAGAACTGGTGCTTAATCAGGCTCTGGCTCCCAGCTAGCCCTGGAACAGCCCAAAGAAGTAGAAGAAAAATGCCGTTTAGGGTCGCAGTTCAGTGCCGGGTCACATGTTCTGTTCACCCTTGAGACTGTAGTTAACACCAATAATTGTGTCATGTGTCTGAGAGCTGTTATGACAGGAAGTTCCTCAGATGACCTGGTATGAGAGCAGGTGGAGATCAAAGACATGGAGATGTCCGCAGCTCAGCATCAACATGTTAATCGGTCCAGAATCAACAGGACGCGGCGCCTGTTCCACTAACGAGCGCCGCCGCGAAGGATCCTAATGAGGCGACCTGAGGGCAACAGAGACCACGCTCACGGAGGGAAGCACCAGGCAGGAAGTAAAGGACGCTTGGGTTTCGGACATCGTTAAAAAAGAACATAACTGAAACGACATTAAATCATTATTATGGATCTCTATCGAATAGAAATATGGGACTGTTGGATTTTTGGCCAGATGTTTATCGATTCTATCCGCTGAATCAAATCGATTCAGAAGCAGTAAATGAATATTTAATGAGAATCTAGGAGGATGTGAGATGTTTATGGAGAATATATTGAATAAGGAACCTTTGATAATGCCGCGGCGGGGATTTAAAAATAACGCAAAGACGCAGAATGTTAAAGAAAATGGGTTCCATGACGTTTTTCTGCAGCGAACCCATGAACTGCGTCTTTAAGCGGCCGTCAGGACCTGAGCCCCCCCGGCGGCCTCGGCTCCTGAGGCACCTACTCCCTAAAACACACTCCTCATTAATATGCAATGGATTTTGTGGGAGTCATGACAAATACATTCCCCTTAATTAACGAGCGGCGCTGGTGAAGCCCCCGGAGCGAGGAGAAGAAATTATTTATCTCTTCTCTTCCCAAGGTTTTCCTCCCCGCGTGGAACTACAGGAACGCTAACTGTGCCGGTCCGATGTGTAGGAGTGTGTGCAGATTCTTTAGCTACGTTAACGGTGGGGTAATGGAGGAAGAGCTTCAGTACAAGATGAAATACTCAGAGCGCTAATGGCTGAGACACGATGGAGGGGGGAGCACCGCGAGCTAAAATACCGATGACCTCAGCGGCTTATTTATGCGCTTTAACGTCCGCTTTGAGTATAAATACACACAAAGAGAGGCTAAAATTGACAGTTAATAAAAACAAGGGAAGAGAATGTTAGGTTTCCACCAAAAATAACCTGGTGCTAGTTTGGTGTTGCTGCTGGTGCTAAGATGGTTCTACTCCCACACGTCTTAAGAACCTGTTTGCTAGTCCATTGGCAAGGAGCCAAGTGGCCCCCGCCATTACGTCACCGTATAATGTAATCGGTTCTTGGCTGTAGACCAGGAAAAAGTTGGTGCTTGTCTGGCACCAGTTTTAAGAGCCAGGAGCTGGTGCTTAGGCTGTCGATAAGCACCAGCTTATCTACATATACAAGTTAAATCTCTTTGAGTCAATTCATATGCAGCAAGTTCGGATTAAATCAAACCAACAGCTGAGAAATTATGGGCCGAAAAAAGGACAGACTTTAAAGACAAAGCGCCCTCTAGTGGCAGAAATGTACAACAGACTTTTCTGAAAATCAGCCCAGTTCTTCCTCGGACAAAAGTGTTAACGGTATAAAAAACCTGAAAATGATTCACGTGATGGTTTTTGAGCAATCGCATACACACATAAGATCGCAACACACAAATCAACTTTGATCGCAGTGCGACTGCTCCTGTCGACCATCGTAGAATTTAACAGCGGCAAAAGGAACTGCACTTTAATTGGAACGCCTCCCATAAATCCACTAGTGGACGTTTACGATGATTTATAATGAAAAATACATGACAGCTTTTAGGGGATAATAGGGAATACATGGAATAAATGAGCAGTGATGGTTTAGTCCCAGCAGTTTCAGGCGGGGGATTCAACCAACCATGACGGTGTAGCTTGTATCGTTATTACACAGTAATAACGCAGTAACTGCATCGTCTGAGCAGGCGGCCATTTTTTTTTTTACCAGGCCGTGGTCTAATTAGAGGTGATTATTGAGTGACGCGTTGTCAGGCGTGGACACGGCGAGGAGGCCCGCTGAAGTACCGGGCTAATGATGTGTACTGGCTGACATCAGGATCATGGAGAGTCAGCTGCGTAGAGAACGAGGGATAAAAGAAGGATCAAAGAGGAAGACAGAGATTAGTTCCAATTTCACAGAATTACTGGAACAAACAAGATGCTTTTTCAGCAGCGAGGGCGGGTCAGAACATGGTCTATCCCCCTAATTAGTCCCTGTTTGCTTTCCCTGTGGGGGGTTAGTAGTTTAGTGATAATTTAATGATTTATACGTCTACCGAGAGAAAAAGCCCTGTGAGAGTTTTATCAAAAGTCAGGGTACGTGTTCTTTACTTCCTGTTTTTATCTTTTAAGGCCACAGTAATTCAGAAAAATGTAAACTAGCAACGTTTAAGAGAAATAAGTAACACGAGAGGTATAAATATCTTCATTGTCTACACCCTTGATCTTTAACATGATTAAAAAAAAACATTCTTAACATGAAACAGATATTTTTATTCCAAACATTTGTGCCACAATTATTTACACCTCTAGTAAATCCTGAGGTTAAAGGAAACTGAAGAATAACTCCAGTTCTGTTTTATATTTCTACCTCCTCCTGTGTGAGCAGGAACTCTGAAGTGGTGAACAGGTACTTCCTGTTTGACTGGGGTATAAATATGAGGTGACACAGGCCTGATTCTCTCTGAGGTTCTTCACCATGATGAAGACCAGAGAACACAGCAATGAGGAGCAAAGAAAAGTTGTAGAGCTGCACAAATCTGAAAACGGAGACAAGAACATCTCTCAGCAGTTCAAAATGTCAGTTTGAACAGTTAGATCCATAATGAAGAAGTTTAAAGAGACTGGAGATGTTAGACATCAACCTGGAAGAGGACGTGTCTTCTAAAGGTCATGTCCATCCCAGTCACCTGACCCAAACCCACCAGAACATCTGAGGGATGTGCTGCAGAGGAGAGTCCACCAGCGTGGACCTCAGAACCTGAAGGCGGTGGAGAGGTTCTGTATGGAGGAATGGTCTCAGATCTTCTCCATGTGTCGAAGGTAGCAGCAGAGTGAATTATGGGATACTGGTTTCAGTTAAATCCGTTTGTCTGTACTTTCGCTGAAACAGTAGTTGGACGGTGAAAGTCAAATTAAATGGTAAAAGTAAATCCTTTTTAATCTTATCTTAATCCAAACATACAGGCCCAATGAAAACTCAACTGCAGTCAGAACCGCCGGTCTGGCAGGAATCATGTTTTCCCACAATCCTTTGGGGAAGGCTCTTGTAAATGCTCTCTAACAGGAAACAGACTCCATCTACGAGGAAAACCAACACCTCATCCTCATCCTTTAGTCTCCTATCGTCGTCTCGCTCCACAATGTCAAGCAGAACCCGTCACTAATGTGAAATTTAACGACCATCGACAAGCCCGTAAAGGAGAACCGAGCCCAGCAGAATCTTCTGGAGTTCTTTTTCTCTCCTCATGTTCACTCCGCCTGAACCTCCTGGCTCACCTTGAAGTGATGTGAACTCAGCAAAGATCCGTCCTGCGTCAGGCTGGGCCGGGTTTATTGATCGTCTGTCTTAGCATTTAGACCGAAGGACATGGATTTCCATAAAATTAGTTTGAGATAAATCCAGGTTTTCCTTCACTTATCCACAGGAAGTTGGAGAGGCTGTTTCCTTCTAGCTGGTCGTAAAACAAAAACCCCACCTTAAATAACTGCTCCACCTTAATTCTACTGGTCAGATGATTCAGGGCTTCTTTCATGGACCAGTATCGACTAAAGGACACCACTTATGTTTCCATCCACATTTTATACAATCCCAGATTCCACGCGGCTACATGAAGCAGAGCAACGCATTGGTAATATGACATATTCTCCATTTTATGCTATGCTATGCTATGCTATGCTATGCTATGCTGACCAACTTTCACCTAAAACATGTTTTTAGTAGCAGTAGCTCAGAAGCCATGCCAAGGTGTCCTCTGTCAGTCCGTCCATTTTCTTCTGCTTAATTTGTTGGCAGCAAGTGGAAAGGGGCATTCCAGATGTCCCTCTCCCCAGCAACACTCTCCAGCTCGTCAGGGAAGATCCCGAGGCGCTGTCCAGGCCAGATAAGGTATGCGATCCCTCCAGTTAGTTCCGGGCCCAGCATAGGGTCTCCTTCCAAATAGAGGTGTCTGGAAGAATCTCCAAAGGGACGACCTGGAGGATCCTGAACCTCAACTGGTTCCCCACCAACACATGATGAGGAGCGAGGGGGGGCTGAGCCCAGCCCCCCTACGTAGGACGCTCATCTCAGCCGCTTGTGTCCTCCACCCCATTCATTGGGTCTCTACCTCTTGACCTCAGGTGAGAACGCAGACGGTGGATTGAGAGCTTAGTCTTTACGACTCGGCACTTTTTTCACCACGACGGACCGATACAACTCTAACTATTTATCACGTTTTCATCAAAAAAACAAACAAACATGTTGACTTCAGTTGCCACGGTGAGATCCGAGGTCAATACGTTCGTTTTTTTTTTTGTTGTATTGACAATGTTGATTAAAGTTTTATTCTGAGTCACATGACCACAAAGAGACCCGGATTTTAAGGGAAAACTCCAAAAATATGAGAAATCTGTTGAATGAAAAAGAGAAAAGAAACGTAATAATGAACCTGACACACTCACGGTACCCAACGCTACAGTAAAGTAGGCTTATACTTACTGAAGAATGCTAGTTTCTACCAATGTGCATATTCAAGTGTCGCCATGGCAACGAGTAAACGCTGGTCACAAGAGCAATTTCTGCCTTAAACTTTGATTGAAGTAGAATCGGATGCCTTTACCAATAATTAAACCTCCTTCAGTTTTCATGCAGGCAGGGCTACGGCTATTTCCTGAAAACCACACCCACAGACACCTGAGACAGACGGTCAGCAGCTGGCACAGATCCAACGCTGATCCAAGCAGAAAAAAGGTTTATAGAAAATGAAAGGAAGATTTACAGGAAACTACTTTTATCATGTGCATCAAGAGTCAAGGTTGCTATAAGATGGAGTCATGCATGAGATAACGGACTATCCGGTACCGGCGCGCGACATTATTTACATGAAGCACTAAAGACCCGACGTTGTAAAACAGCAGAACTTCTCATTACGCCGCAAATACAGTTCAAAATGAATAACAGCCACTACTTTAGGGAAATTAGTGTTCGCTTCTCTTTACGGTGTCCTGACCCGCCAGTGTGTGTGTGTGTGTGTGTGTGTGTGTGTGTGTGTGTGTGTGTGTGTGTGTGAAGCTGCAGCTTACAAGGTGAGGCAATTTATTTACTTCCCTATGAAATACACAGCTGTCTGCAGTAAAACACTTCGGCGGCTAAATCCCATTAATGAAAGCACGTTCCATTAATGTCCGTAAATATCCGTTCGGTACCGGCGGTTCTTTATCGTTCCACACGTCTCCGCGTGCGTGGAAAGACACAACCCGGAGGACGAGGACAGGCGTCTCCGTCTGCTGAGGAGCAGGAAGACGCTCCTCACATGCTTCTGATGAAAACTAGACTGACGAAGATGATGAAGAACTATTATTACTGCTACTCCTAATAATGACTTGTTATTTATTAATACTGTTTTTTTAATAAATGATATTATATATAACATAATATAACTATATATACATATATATATATATATAAATGATCATATCATATGTATTGATTTAGATTTTTTATTGTTATTATGTTCTTCTCTGTCAACATTTCTCTGAACACGTCATGTGACCTCCCGACCTCTGGCTGTCATGAGTTACATTTAACACCTGATGAGGTTCAATAAAACAAAACAAATAAATAACATGATTGAATTCTTCAGATTAAATTCGATTCATTAATAATCTCTCTGTCTGTTCTAGGATCAGATCCCATAGATCCCTCCTGGAGGATAGTGAGAGCTAGAGGAAAACGTCTCTGGACGTTGTGGCGAACACGCCTGCCCTCCATTTTTAAAGAGTCAATGTCCAGAGGCGGCCGGCTAGCCGGTCTTTCACACCTGAGCTCCTCATTCATTCCACGTATAATTGGAGCCGGATTTGATAAAACTTTTCATTAAACGTATAATATGTCTTGAGGGTTGGGGGTGGGGGGGTGGGCGGACGTCTCTCTCAGCGCTGGAATAGGAGAATATATGTGGCCGCCGATGCGTGAAATTAATGGCAGCCATGCAGCGGAGCCTGAACGCATCGTCTAATACGGGAGGTTGGTGAGGAAAAGGGAAATAAAGGCTCGTATAGATCAGCAGAGAGGAGACAAGGGTAGAGGAGAAGGATACATTAGAGGATGGAAGGGAGCTGTCTGAGGGGAGGAGCCAACAGAAACCCTTAAATCTGCTCCCTTCAATCAATGCGGTCAAAACAGCGACAGCAGCAGGAGTTAATGTTAGATTAATAATACCGACTCAAGACTAATGACTTATGAAAGTTTCAAAACTTACAAAGGAGAGACAGGTAACATGAAAAAACCCCAAAGTAAACAACCTTTGTCAACCTCGGAACCTGAGGTTGACTCTCAAACGTGGGCCTGAGCGGGTTCTTCAGAATCTCCACGGTGGTGTTGTGTTCACCTGCAGCTTCTAATAAACGTCTTCCTCTTAAAGTGCTTCCTGTAGACTTTATCTCAGCTGAGCTGGACCTGCTGCTGACATTTATTTACAGCGTGGCGCCGGAGAGGAAAGAAGGACCTTCAGCATCTGATTCTGCCGGTTTAATTTGTGACCGCCGGTCTTATCAGCATCTGTTTCATGCAGAAAACAATTACTCCACAACCCGGAGATCAGGAGGTGGGGGCCAGAGCCGGAGCGGGACAACCATTACCTCCGGCAGAAAACGATTATCCTGCAGCACCTGAAGTCAGAGATCGTAATGACCTTCCACACGGGAAATCACTTCAGCTGCGGTTGTACTGTCAAATTTGTTCTTAGTTTTCTTTTCTTTAATATTTATTTAACCTGGAAGATGAAATCTCTTTTTCTAAGGGGGATTAGAATACGTATATACATACATATATATGTGTATATATATATTTATGTATACATATATATGTATACATATATATGTGTATATATATATATATGTATATATTTTTACTCCCCTCCAGGGAGGCAGTGTAAAGAGACAATCAGTGTTATTGTGACTCTACCTGTCAGTGGTTGTAATGTTATGGCTGATTGCTGGATGAGAAAAGACCTAATGACACAGTGATTAGAATCAGAAGCACCGGCGAAGGAATCCAGCGCTTTTTTTTTTGCCTTTGAAGTTTCTACTCAAGTGATGCATTTTTCGAATTAACTGGAAACAAAAAAATGAAACACCCCCCCCGTCTCTCCTCCTGCCTGGAAAAGCAAGAAGACGCAGAAACGTCCCCCGGGACCCTCAAAAACACCAGTAGAAGGGAAAGCCCCCGGCTTACAGAGTGACAACTAGTTCTAGCTAATTGAAAATGTGTTTACGCCGACGCACCGGGAAACAAACATGTCAGCCAGGAGAAGTTCCCCGAAGGTGTTATTTCAGTTTTGTGCTCCTGAACTTCACCACACGCCTGAAATTAATGGGATTAAAATATCAATACACAGCAATTACAAGGTGAGCTCCAAAAAGTGTTATCCGAGGAAGCCCTATTTTGAACCCTCGAGAGTTTGTTCTAATGCAGGTGTTATCAGGTAATCCTGCGTGTTATTGGGTTCAGAATGTTGATGCAGTTTGAGAGAGTGAAATAAAAAAAAGCCTCAGCACACCGGAGATACGTACAAACCCGCGGCCGTGATCCACGTGACCGCGGAAACAAAAAAGTATGAATAGTGTCTAAAAAGCAAAAGGTAGCAATATGTTGTTGTGCATAAAGAGGAGGTTTCTGGATGTGGTGAGAGAGGACATGCAGTTGGTTGGTGTGACAGGGGGAGATAAGGAGGACAGGGGGAGATAAGGAGGACAGGGGGGGCGGAAACAGAAGGGAACAGCCCAAAGAAGAAGAAGAAGAAGAACCAATCCCATAAAATGTTCACCTGTAAGAACATTTTAAAGCTTTAGAAACACAAACCTGTGAAAAGGTTGAATGAAAACCTGAATCTCCTGGTCTTAGCCGTTAAAGCCGAGCCCAGAATCTGCCAGACTCTCACGGCAGCCTGGAGCTAAAATAAGTCTCTTTATTCGGTGACGACACGGCGGAGTCGGTATATTTCCCCTCATGAACGGAACAGAACATGAATTTCCACAGGGCCTTTAAAAAGCAGAAGATTCACCGGCGCTCCACAAGACCCGACACGTACTCAGACGTCGCTGAGTAGAAATCCCTGCATGCAGAGTTACTCTGACTCCCACATAAATAAAACATCTCAAACAATACAGACTTAGAAAAAAGGCTTTGATGTCAAACGTCCCTGACGGTGGGACAGGAGTTGTATCGGTGAACGACTCCTGCGACCACTTCTCCGTGGCATTCTGAGAAACTCACACCTCCCGTATGTTGGCGCTCCTTCCTGCGTCGCCCCCCCGGTGTTTCCTCTCACGCAGGTGAAACCAAGCGGAACCCCGATTACTGCAGCCTCCTTTTGTTTACAGGGCGCCGCCCCTCACGGAAACAGGACAGACTCCAGCGGCGGGTCGGACGGACGGAGAGAATGAGGTCGTGTTCAGAACACAGAGGCTTTGTTTGTGGACTTCAGTATTCTCATTCACACTGTCCCCAGAAGAAGAAGTACAACCGCATCAGTGACCCAGTACGTCTCCTGGACTCCTTCTGTGCTGTCTACTTTATTCAGGTTATTTCATCACGGCGGGACTTTCAGCCACTGCGACCTGGACCGGCTCGGCTGATGAACCCTGAGGCTCCTGCAGGATTCTAGCGGAGGAAAGTTGCATGAATGTAAACATGTAATATGAAATTCAGCCAAAACGTGGCCATCAGAAGAGACGAATCCAGCTACACCATCACAGCAGCCGAAATCACAAAGACTCTTAGAATAGGGGGTCTTCAGATCTATGAAGTCAGTCTGTGATGTCCAGCAGACGGTCTCGGGTATCTTTAGGGTCCGTCACCAGAACACAGGAGCCTCCATCCTTAAGACCAGCGTGAAAATACTTCAAAACGTCTCATGTGACAAAATCACTTCAGAGGATACACATCGATGAAGTTTGGAACTTCTTCACGTTGTGGCTGTTCGAGTATTTCCTTCCTGAGGCGGTGGCCTACAGGGTCAAACGCTCGCCAAACTTCAAATTTGACAACATGCCAATGCTTCAAACTGGAGAGGGACCCTCAAAAGTGATGCATCCCGACGCTCTTCTTCATCGCTTCATTCAGTGAATACAGATACAACGCACAAACATTTGAATGATTTATCATATTAGGAGTTTTTCTTCAGCAGGAATAAAATATCTTGTTAACTGTAGCGATGTCGATTAAAGTTTTTATTCTATGTCCCGGAAGCTAAGCCAAGCTAGCGCGGCTAATGAAAATATCATGACACGTTTGTGGATCATATCTGTTTTACCCACCAGATGAAGCAACTCAAATCACTTCAAGTGTCCTTCGTAGACACTTGAAGTGTCTTGTGGCTTTTGCAGATGGTTTTTCTTATGCGGCGTGGGAGTGTCGTCAAATTGATGCTTGCGGTACGTCGGCCAACCTCACTTTTTGCAACGTAAACACGGCAGACCAGGAACTTCCAAGGAGCCCTGCACTAGTAGTTATAATGTTATGGCTGGTCAGTGTGTAGCTGTTATGAACATTTAACATCTACAGACAAAGATATTCATGCATATGTTGAATTATCACCGCTGATAAACGTTGAATCCTCGCGTCACTCAACCGTACGCGGAACAGGAACTTAACTTCTCCAGTAACCTTCCTCTTCCTCATCAGGGAGGAAGCGGGTGACACACATCTGCATCTGGGTGACACCTGCTTCACGCGACGCCGGCAAAAAAACCCTCTTTTTTTTCCAGATGCAGTTTTGCAATTTCAAAGCAATTCACCAATTACAAAGCTAGCACGCGATCGCGTTAGCCTTTTGGGAGCGTTAGCCGTCACCTCCTCGGACTGAAAGACGTTCCACGCCGAACCCGAGAGGAGAAGACCAGGAGGAGAGAAGGAGAAGGAGAGTGAAGGGAAGGAGGCCGACAGAGGATGTATCTCTCCCAGCAGACGCAGAGAGCGCTCCTTCGGCTCCCAGTCGGCAGCCAGGAAACTTTACGAGCCACAAAATAGATGGATTATCTACGGGTCCCTGTCCCGGCGCCGCCGCTCCAGCCTGAGCTAATTAAAGAACACTCCTAGGAGAAAAAAAAACGGCGAGCGCAATCACTCCTGAGAAAACATGAAGCTTTAAACCCCCTCAGAGCGAAAACCGGCCAGAACCGGGTTCTGACGTTAGGGCTGGTTAGAGCCCAGAACCGATCTGCTCACACAAACAAGGATTCACAAAACCAATAAGCATCTGTAATTATTTTCATGTTACACTGATGCGGCGGTGAGAAGGTCAGGGATGTCGGTGTTTACGGTCATTGTGATGCGTAATAGCTGCGATTAATCTTTAAAATGAGGAAAGTGAGACACAAAAAAATGTTGATACCCGTGATCGCGATTTCAGATTATTCAGAAAAGTCAAACCTCAAACTCAAGTAACAACATTTAAAAAAAAAGACCCACGACATTCTTAACGTAAGAGAAATATTTATTTCTTAAACTTGTGAGCCACAATTATTTGAATTATTTGAATTTTTATATTTAGCCCCGCCCCTTTTCCCACAAAAACAGCCTGAGTCTCCTTCTGTAGTCTGAGATGAGGTCTGAGACCATTCCTCCATACAGAACCTCTCCACCTCCTTCAGGTTCTGAGGTCCACGCTGGTGGACTCTCCTCTGCAGCACATCCCACAGATGTTCTGTTGGATTTGGGTCAGGTGACTGGGATGATCATGGCAGAACCTTTATTCTGTGACCTCTGAACCATTCCTGGTTCATGGAACCATGTCTTTAACAAAATGTCCAGAACCTTTGGAAACAAACAGCCCTACAGCATCAGATATCCACCACCAGACTTCACAGTGGGTATGGTGAGCTTTTCTTTATACCTTTCTTTCTTGCTAGGCCACACCCATCTTAGATTCAACTGACCTCTGACCTCTCTAGCTGTGATCCTGAGAGAGCCACAGTGTGGGGGGTCAGTTTACAGACACGTCCTCTTCCAGGCTGATGTCTAACATCTCCAGTCTCTTTAAACTTCTTCTTAATTTCACTCTCTTCTTCTGTGTATGTCTGTATGTGATCCATAACGGACTTCTTCTTCTTTACTAGAGGCGCCAATAATTGTTTGAGAGGAAACTATTTGTTTTAAATTAAGAATGTTATTTTTAGGTTTTTATTTCGTTACTTGAATAAATGGTTATTTGAGTTAGAAATCATGGGTTTAGACAAAGACATTTTTTCTGCATTTCATTTGACTCATATTTTCAAAGGGAGTTAATAATTCTGCCGGGTGCGGTGTACTTCCTGGAGCAAAGATTGAAACATTAGTGTTGTGGATCAAAGACGCACCGGTAGAATTATAGAATTATCTGTCTGTGGTTGTGGGCCTTCTTTCCCTGCGTCCCTTTGCGTCACATCCATCAGGTGATAAGAAGCCCTGACAGGAAGTAACTGGCCCCCCCGCTCGCTGCCCAACCCCGCAGGGCCGCGTCTGTGGAACGGCGTGATCCCTGGATGTGGAATGATGCGATTCCTCGCTCTTGGTTGTCATCTCTAATCTGACACTGTCACCAACACAGCTGAATCTTCATCCTGTGCACACACACACACACACACACACACACACACACACACACACCCACACACACAAACCCACACACGCACATACACACACACACCCACACACACACACACACACACACACACACCCACACACACACACACACACACACACACAAACCCACACACGCACATACACACACACACACACACCCACACACACACACACACACACACACACACACTGGACAAATACATTTGCATTCACTGCCAATTCAGTTGTTTTATCGATATCGCTGAATCTGCATATCGCTGACATGCCCAGGTGCTAGGTCACCATTATTCCTCACACACACACACACACACAGAGGAAGGGTGGGTCGGCCCCAGTGGTCCCGGACCACTGGACTGTACTAAACAAGTAAGTATAGCGAGGACAGGCTTTATTGGAATACAACAATCTCAATTACAGGTAAGCAGGACGGATCGGAGTGGACCCGCCCCTCCTCGCCATCACCACACCAGTCACCCGCCCATGTTCCAGGAATCACGCCACACCACTGCGCTTTTCTTCACCCTTCCTGAAAGAGCCAATCCCTCAAAAGGCTCCATTTCCTTCCTTATTCCTCAGTTAAAAATGGCGCAATCTGGGTTTTGGGGGCGTGTCCTCGAGGGTCAGCGTGAACCTCTGTAATTTACTGCTAATGATCCGGGTCCATAAAGGAGAAGGTGCGTTTGTCATGTCCTCCTAACCTCACTGTCCCACAGATTACCGCCTTACTGCCTCTAAATCAATCAATACACCGGAGTGGATGTAAAACACGGCCCGTTTCATCTCAACGCTCCAACATCTACTCGGACCCTCGGACGCCGCTGGCGCCGGTTTTTGTTTCGCCGTTCATGTCCGTTGGTGTTGAGAAGGAGAAAAAAAAGAATTATAGGTGATGAGATCGGTGGTTCTCTCTCTGAGGCAACGCACACCAGAAAAAATCCATCCTCTGAAGATCATTGATCCTATCAGCATCCAGACGGAGCGAGTAGCCCCTCCCCCTCTCCCCCCTCTCCCACCTCCTCTCCCACCTCCTCCAGCTGGGATCAATATTGATTATCATCCTTGACTACGAGCCTCGGGAACCATTAACCCGCAACATTTGGTGGAGGTTTAAGGAAGGAAATGACTTTTTTTGGCGGGGGGGCGGGACTTAATATTTGGTACCTCAAAATTGAGCATAATAAAAATGTTACACTCTTAAAAGAAATCCTACAGGGGGAACAATCGTCTTACTGGAACGCATGGGAGATAAAAATGTTATTATTTTGATTTTCTGTTAAAAATGTTAATTACTGTAACTCAATATTGTTGTGTGGGTAATGTAACTGATCATTTTTAACAGTGTAATCCGTCCATCTGTAGCATCTCTAATGATGATAAAATGATGATAAAATAATTTATCTACTGTTTCCTATTTGAACTTTTGTTTAAAGGAAAATCTGTAGGAATTAAAGTTTTGAGATTTGAAAAATTTACTAATATGGAATTTCACTTTTTACTGTTTTTAGTTTCTAATCACGCACTGTAAAAAAAAAAGAAAGATTGATGGACTCAAAGGAATTATTTCATTGATTAACCTAAACTAAATTAAATGAAGTAGTTTTGAGGTTAATGTGTTCATTTCAGTTCCTAATGCATAATTTAAATGAGTTTTACCATTTTTAGAGTCATTTTTTTTGCGTTCACATTTTTATAGTGTTCTACAAGAAGAAGTCATGAAAATAATAAACACTGCTGAAAACAATCTAGTTGACACAATCTGTTATTTATCGCATGTTAACTTAAAAACGTAGTCTGACAAAAGAGTGTAGACTGACTACACACTGTAAAAATTGTTCTGTAGCAATTACTGTAAAAAAAAAAAACTCAACTGGCCACATTAAAAGATGGTAAAAGTAAAAACAGTATATCAATGTAGTCGATACGATGAATTATCATGAAATAAAGAAAAAAATATTCTATTTTATGGTCGGGAATATGCGGAAAAAAACAGAATTATACTGTAAAAATACAAACTTTTGGTCAAATTTATGGAAAAATACCAAAATTTCAGTAAATACATTTAAATTAACGATAAAAAAATAAAAAAACATTTAGCAAAAATATAACGTGCAAAATATCGTTCAAAAAATGTAAAAAGTAATCATTTTTTAAAAATAATAATAAATAAAAATAATAAAATAAAATAATAAAGATATAATAAAATAAATAAATAATGTAGATTTCAAGTTTAAAAAATAAGTAGAGTAACATTTTATCTGTTTTTATGACAATTCGACATTAAAGGCAGTCTTGGACATCGTCAACGTATTTTTACAGCAAAAAAATCCAGCAGCCGCGGCTGCCGGTAAATTACCGTAAATTTTAATTTATCCTAATTTTTTTACGGTACAAATATTAAAAGATGGAAAAGAATGGATACGGATGAGCTTTCTAAATTGTGAATCGGACCCTGAGTGACGATATCGACATTTCCTCGCTGCAGTTCTCTTAGCGGCTAAACAGCTTAGCCACCGCATGAACGTTCATGCTAGCAGAAAGGTCCAGCTGTCCGCTGTCCTCCTTTACTGTCCAGCATCACACATGGGACTCCACGCCATCAATCCCGCCCCTCAGAGCGCCCCATGATCGCAATCGACACTCAAATGATGGAAGTGATGGAAGTCATTACGGATAGTCGGCGCTGAGTCATGGCGGCCGTTAAAAGTTGCCACCGGCCGGTAGCCTCTCATCCCTCAGCCATGTTTTATGATGGGGAGAACCTCCGCCAGGTTCCCATCGCCCTTCTGCACCAATCTCCATCAATCCACCCCAGCTCTTCTATATTTAATGCATATTTTGTCGTCGGACATCTTTCATATACAGAGAGAGAGAGAGAGAGAGAGAGAGAGTAAGAGAGAGAGAGAGAGAGTAAGAGAGAGAGGGAGAGAGAGAGAGGGAGCGAGAGAGAGACAGAGAGAGAGAGTAAGAGAGAGAGGGAGAGAGAGAGAGAGAGTAAGAGAGAGAGGGAGAGAGAGAGTAAGAGAGAGAGAGTAAGAGAGAGAGAGAGAGTAAGAGAGAGAGAGAGAGAGAGTAAGAGAGAGAGAGAGTAAGAGAGAGAGAAAGAGAGGGAGAAAGAGAGAGAGAGAGAGCTTTCACAGAAGTCGGGGGTTTTGGGTTCCAAATGTGGTCGTCCTAACAAACCTCCTTGTTTTTAATTAAACACACAATCGACGTTCACTCAAACCAGTAGTTTCTCACACTGCTAAAAGCAATGGGGACACGGCTACACTGTAAAAATAAATAATAATAATAAAGGAAGAAGTTCAAAGTAAGTTTTGAGGGCGACTCAAACTTCCACATTTTGAAATAAACTCGTCTTTTGTTCTGATTTTTATCTTTTCAGTTCTTAAAACTAAAAATGTTGAGTTTTGGACGCTAAGAATTCCAAAACATAAAAGTATTTTATTGTTCGGATTATTTCAGTTTTATAAAAACTTCAACTTTTGGGTTTTAGGAATAAAGTGGACTCAAGACTTTCCGCCTCCTGTTCAGCGACACCAGCCAGCGTTTAAACCACGCCCACACGGCGCCGTCTCAGCGGGGCAGCAAACTGAGGTCGCTATTCTGCTCAAGGACATTAGGAAAGGTGGACTGCAGGGGCAGGAAATCGAACCCTTAACGTTTCAATAAATGGTCTACCTCCTGATCTACAGCTGATCCAAGACCTGCAGACTGACAGAGTCATGATGAAGATGACAAAGAGACCCGGCCCAACTTAACATTTAACCTCTATAATACTTACCAGTGAACATGGTTTTTTTTACAGTGTAGTTGGAGTTACTCTCTTTATTTACTTGAGATTTTGTCTTCAGTTTATTAATAATTTCAACTTTTCCTTTTTACAGTGCAGTATCTGAGAAAACTCAAAAATATAAAGCAGCAAGTTTCCTTGTACTTTTAAGTTTTTTTGTTTTTTTTTACAGTGTACCGCTGTCTCTCCTCTCAACCTGACTATACTAACCACTACCTAAACAAGTCTTTACCCAAAGTAAACAAAGTCAGAGCCGTGAGTTCAGACCTCCTCCCCTCATAAAACTGTTGGAGAGAGAGAGAGAGAGAGAGAGAGAGAGAGAGGGAGAGAGAGAGAGTAAGAAAGAGGGAGAGAGGGAGAGAGGGAGAGTGGTGTTTACAGAAAGACAGGAGCGGCCCACCTCTGATCTGTGATAGTGGGAGAGGAAAGGAGAAAAGAGGAGAAGAGAGGAGGAAGGAGACACCAGAGGTCACATGATTGTAGGACAAACTCATAAAAGTTCCATTAACCCTCCAGGAGTTAAAGAGGTTCTGTTTTCATCCAGCAGACAGCCTTCACAAACACAGCATCACCATAAAACCTCTCCTCCTCTTCCTCCTCCTCTTCCTCCTCTCTTACCTCCATCTCTCTCTGGAACAACTTCTCCTTTTTCTTTGATTCTTTAATCTTCTTTTTTTCTGGTGGATATTTTTACTAATTCCTTTTCTCCTACGGTCAAACACAGATCTATAAGAAGAGTTTCTCCTCCTCCTCCTCCTCCTCTAACCCACACAGGACTCCCTCCTCACCTCCTCACCTCCTCACCTCCTCTTCATCTGGGTTCCTGGTCTGTGAGTCACGACCTGAAGACGCCGCCGTTCTGTCGGCGTCAGACTGTTTGTCCCATTAAACCGGTTCTCCTCGCCAACTGCCTTCAGAAGAAACGTGCGTGGAGATGATGATGGCGCTGTTTGTGTTCCAACGGCGACATCTGTGATTGTCCTCACATCGCAAACACCTTCCTCTCCGCTTGGACTTCTACCTCTAAGAATGTTCAAACCGGGACATTTTTATGGACGTCGTCGTCTTTTCACTTCTGCTGCCATCTTTGGTGTTGAGCTCAGAATAAACTCGTTCTTTGTACTTTGTGGAGATTCAGTGTAAATCTTCATTTTCCCGCATTTCTCTCCCTTCTTTGATTCTTTGATTCTCTGCAAACTTCAAAGAAAACACATCTGCAACTTATTGTCAGCAAAGTTCAAGTAGAGGTGGAATATTTAAATAAACTTCAAAGGAAATATTTAATAAATTGTTATGTCGTATTATTATTATACGCTTTATTTAAAAAAAACAACCTCTAAATAGTAAATTCTAAATAATTCTTCATAATAAGAATAAATAAGAATTGACAAGAAATAAAAACAAAAAAATTTAATACAATTACTTTATGAAAAAAAAAATTTTAAATAAAAATATAAAAATCTTATTTATTTTATAATAAAATTAATTCAAAAATAAATAATTGCCATATATTAAAAAAAAATAGTACTGCTACATCACAAATTAACAAATTGACGTAAGAAGTTTTCTCGTAATAAATTATAATTATTGAGCAAATCTCCCTAAAATTAAATTTGTTTTTATGCCACAGAGGATTTATTATAAATAATTACTAAACTGATGCTGATGAAATAAAGTGAATAATCAAAACCGTTGAATCACGTGAACGTAAAACTATTTTAGAAAAGATTCTTAAATAAAACTGACGCAACAAATGACCATCAATATAATCTGGATTAATAATCCCACAAACCTTTAATCCTACAGATAAAGTTCTTTGTACTGAACTAAATCCCTCATGCAGCAGACCCCTCCCCCTCCTCCTCCTCCTCCTCCTCGTCCTCAGTTTTAGCAGTTTTATAGTTTGGGGTAAGTCTGTCCCTAGTCAAACAACCTGAGTGTTCTTTCAGATCTTCTATTAAAGCACTTAGAAGCTCTCAGATCCTCCTCTGATGCCCTCAGTATCTGGTACAACTATCTCCTCTGCTGCTTTTCCCAGGGTGTAACTTTACCTCCCGTATCTCAGAACATCTCTGAGGTGGCGATCGCTGAGGCACGACCGCAGACCATCTACGTTTTCTGGACAGAACCTCCGGTTCTGAGGGGTGAAGCCGGCGCAGAAGCACTTTAAACCAGGCGTGACTCAACGGTTACATCAAAAATATCTGGTGAAAATGTCCTTGTGTCGTAATAAAGGAGTTATTAATGTGTTGTAATGAAAATTCCTTCCATCAGATTCTAATAAAGTCACTTATAACCTCTGAAACAACAAAACAACAATCATCCACAAACAGAAGGTGACGTCATTTTAAACTGCTGCTACGCTAGGCTAGCAAACAGCTAGGCTAGTAAACAGCTAGGCTAGCAAACAGCGAGGCTAAATCCCCCGAAAAGTCCCCAATCCCCCTGATTGAACTCAAAATCAAATGAGAAGTTAATCCAAAGTATATTTTGTAGAAAAAAGAAAAAGAAGAAAAATCCTTCTAGAGTGTAAAGTAAAAACTATTAGAGTAAAATACGATAAATACAAGATAGATTTCCATCATCTCTTCATATCCACCAAAACTGGACCGGAAGAAAAAGGTCCGGTAGAAAAGGTCCCCCTACTGGGTGAAATATGAACTTTAAAAGCAACATATGATTTTTACAAGATAAACCTCCTTGAGAAAATCGTACGCACTGAATTTGGACTAAATCTGGCCAATGGTTGCAAAGATATGTCCGTAAGTGTTTTTTATAAAATAAAATGGCTCCCCCTAGTGAGTAAAATATGAACTACTAGAGTAAAAAAGTGATATATGGCTAAATCGGAATAATGGTTGAGAAATTACGGCTTGAAAACTTTTGTAGAAAAAGCTCCCCCTAGTGGCGGACATATACAAGCAACTTTTCACAAAGTCATCCCAGTTCTTCCTCACACTAAAGTCTTTGTGTGTGTAAAATTTGAAAATGATCCATGCAATGGTTTTGGACGTATTGCGCTGAGACGAATGAATGAATGAATGAATGAACGAATGAATGAATGAATGAATGAATAAATGAATGAATGAATGAATGAATGAATGAATGAATGAATGAACGAATGAATGAATGAATGAATGAATACGGTCTCATCAGACTAACCCGAAAAGTTTTTCACAGACAATTAAAGTTTCTAAAAAAACATATTAACCCTTTAAAGTCTTTCTCAGCTGTTTGGTTGAACTCATTGTGAGTTTTTTATTTGTAAGTGACTGAACCCGTTTGTAATGTGACCCAGCGCTAACATGTCTGTGTTAAAGAGGAAGGGTCCGAGGACGGAGCCCTGGGGGACACCACCAGTGAAAGGACCCAAGAAGGAGGAACCATTAATGGTGGCTATCGAGACAGAACTGGTCAATAAGTAGTAGATAGTAAGTTTTCTTAAATGTTAGGCTTTGTTCTGACTTGTGTCTCATGGACACCGAGTCCAGAATTCAAATGTTAGCGTCCCAGCATTGTTGTTGTTGTTGTTGTTGTTGTTTTGAGACACAGTGGACGTCCTCCTTTCTGAGGCTGGTTAAAACCAACAATCAGAACAAACGTCGGTTGTATGTTTCTTCTGCGTCCATTTATTTATGAGTTCTCTTCTGGGCCTGGCGGGATTCTTAAAGTAATCGTTTGAGACGGGCGGAGAGGAAATGGAGAAGCAAAAAAAAGGGGGGAGCCAAGATACCCGGTTGTCCCAGGAGAGGACCGGTAGCCTGGGTGTGGCGT
Source organism: Lophius piscatorius (assembly GCA_009660295.1). Taxonomy (NCBI): domain Eukaryota; kingdom Metazoa; phylum Chordata; class Actinopteri; order Lophiiformes; family Lophiidae; genus Lophius; species Lophius piscatorius. The sequence continues at coordinate 30,487 of VRLP01005717.1, forward strand.
TCAGGGGCGGGAGGAATAATGAGGATGCATCATGGTAGCGATGAGGTGATCGATCACAGGCTCATGCCAGCAGCTACACTGTAAAGAAAAATATGTATAATTTACGGTAAAATACTCAAAGTTGGGGTTTCCAAATGTGGAAAACGTTACAGTAAATTACTGTAGATTATTACCGTAAATTACCATGAAAAGCAGATAAGATACCAACCTGTTTATGGTTACGTAGTTACATACATAAAATGACTGTGAGTTACGATAAATTACGATAATACGATAAACTTTGTGTTTTACCTTGAAATCAACATTATTTCACAATTATACACCAAATTTTTTACCGTAAAAAACAACAGTATGCTTTTGAGAAATGGTCAAAGGTTTCTTTTCTTTTAGGTAAATTTAAATTTACGTACATACTTGAATATTCCTGTCATTTAGACAAACTCATACTTTTACGGTAATGATGGTATTTATTACAAGTTTATATTTTCACAAAAGAAATAAATAATTTTGCCGCATAATCTGACTGTAAAAAAATGTTTAAATTGAAGGGGGTTCAACATTTCTACTATGGTGATAGAATGTTTTGAATTTCACAGTCTTTCACTGTTTATTTATTTATTTGACAGTTTTTTACTGTAATTTCTAAAAAGAGTTTTTTACAGTGCAGGCATCCAAACATTGCATCAAACCTGTGCTGATACCGTCAGATGACGTCACATAATCCTCAGTCTGTGTGGAAAACACAACACGCTGCGTTTTGACTGATTGGGAGTGTGGGAACTTTTCCTTCGGGTCGGTTCTGGATCCCGAGTCTCTGGGAAAGAAGGAGCAGAACTTTTCCTGTCAGCCACCGCCGTCACCGAGCAGTAAAGCGGCCGGTGTGCAGTAAAATAAAATGAAGTGCGGAGAGATTTGGACTGAACTGCAAAGACGTCGAGCGTCGTAAAATCATTACACTCCGCTGTAAAATAAAGTGCTTTATTAAATGGTTTTTAAACAGAATCTCAGGACCGGTTCTGCTCCACGAAACCCAGTCGGATTTAATAAGACGATCATCACAATGCTGGGGAGGTTCTTTTGGTGCCCGACGTCCTCGCCGCATCATCAATAATGTCCAACTTTGACATTACGTCGTCTTTACTCGGACTTTATGAGATACACTAGAAAAACACCTTCTGTGTAATTTACAGTAAAATACCAGCAGCTGAATTTCCCCGTGAGAAAAATACAGATATCAGGTGCAAAACTTTACTGTAAAATACCATTTCAAAGATCTGCTGTAAACTTTATTCATGGTGCAAGGGCATTATATCATTTTACAGTAAATTACTGTAAATGCATTCATTTAATTAAAACATCAAAATCAAAAGTATTTCACATTTATGTACTTTAAATGTTTTGTTTCCGTACAAATGAAGGTGTAGTCTCAGTAAACGTAAAAGTAAATTAAACGTATATACCCATAAAATCTGTAAAAGACAGAATAATACCGTTACTTTTACAGTGATGACTTGATGGTGTCACACTATAAAATATATTTAATGTTTCCCACATATTCTTAATTATTTTTTACAGTCATTTACAGTCATTCACAGCGTGTATAACAGTTTAACAGTAATTCTCGTCAATAGTTGTTAGAGTGTTGAATGTACATTCAAATTTACAGTAAAAAAAAAACCCAATAGCCATAAACAAGAGAATAACTTAATATTAACAGTATATATTTATGAAACACTTTGGATTTTAAGGTTTAAAGAATCAGAATTTATTGTAATTTACTGTTATTTTATGTAAGTAACGTCCTTGTACTTGTACTGTAAAGTTTACAGTACATCTGTTTGTTTGTTTTTCATGGTATTTTACCGTAAAGTCTCGCACATGATCACTGTGTTAGAAATCCGAACCGATGCCGACGGTATTTTACCGTAAACTACACCAAATTTCCTTTTACAGTGTAAAGAACAGAGACTTCTCTGATCGACCAAAGTCAGACTCTGATCCTTCCTTTTTCGTGTGGCGGTGGAAACAACATAAAAAACAACATGAGTTTATGCGAGTGCATACATGATGCATTTTTTTACAGTGCGTCTTACAGCCACAATGTTCCCATATGGAGTTTGAGCCTGAGGTAATGAAACTTTTTTTCTTCCTCCTCAGTTGCCCAGAAGCATGTTCGTACACAAGCACATGTGTCGTAACGCCTCTGATGGCGGCGGCGCTTTCATGCTCGCCGTCTGCTGAGGGATTGGGACCTTGAGGACTCTGACAGGAAGTTCCATACGCGCCCGTGCGTGCTCGCCTCCTCAACACGCAGAAAAGTAATGAGGACGTAAAGTCGGGCGGCGGAAAAAGTTCCTCCAGGACGGTTTGAGGCGAGCGGCGGAGGTCGAATGGAAGCTCCTGCTAATTAAAGCTGTAAAAGAAATTAAGTAGCGCGTATAATTATCTCGCTGTTAAAAGTTTCATACGAAGAAAATGCCTTTCATTATTTTCTTTCATAAAGATCTTTTGAGTTTTATAAACTATTAAACAACAACTGATGGATGCTGTTAAATATAAGTACTGTAAAAAGGAAAACTTGACATTGTTGGGCCCGATTCGAGGCTCGGCTCAAACGAGTATTTGTCCAAATAGTTCTCAAGTGGGTGGCGTCGATACGATTATCTCACTGCTCCCGATCTGTCGGAGTCTGAACCCGATGTGGAGTTAAGATTTGATGATCGTCTAGTGTGAAGCCGGCATCAAAAGTCCAAAGATGTTTTCTCCGTTTCTGCGTGGAACCACCGCTGGATCCTGACAGGAAGTCTTCCAGCTCTAACTTCTACACTGTTATAACTTTTATAATCCATATCTTACTTATTTCCGTCTACGCAACATTTTGGAACATCGCGTTGAACTGGACCCCGTTTGGCCGACAAGTACAAACAAGTTCTAACTTCATAAAAAAACTAACTAATATTAAGAAAACATCTTCATCAATTTCACGACACAACTGGAGAACGCACTGCAAAAAAAACCAAACACACAACACAACGGAAATGTTTCCAGAGGACACTTCAAAGTGATACAACCCCCCGATAAACTCTTGACACACCGGATGTGTAAATATTTGTGTATTATATCTGTTGTATTCTTTAAATGAAGTATTGAAAAGTACATCCTGGAGTTGCATCACCTATAAGTGTCCTCTGGAAACACTTCTGTTGTGTTGTGGGTCTTTTGCGATGAGTTCTCCAAACATGTTTCGTGTTTTATTGTAATTGTTTTTAATTTGCACGTGTTTTCTTTAGTTGCGGTGCGTTTATCCCTGAGGGCCGCCGTGACCCCGACCTTTAAAAGACTCTTTTTTTTGATGTACGTAAATATTGCAGCTATAATCTATAAAACCCACTTTTTGTTTCCTAAAATCTGAGTCTAAATAAGATCAAAGCGACGTTTTCTGATCTGAAGTAAAAGTCGCAAGTTTGCGATTTTCAAGACCGACTCCGTGTTCTCGTCCACCGCGGCTCACAGACGAGGAACGAGAAACTAGGGGGAGTTTTTAGTGTAAAACACAGGTTCTGGTCCGTAACTTCCAGAACATCAGTCCAGTTGTGTCTAAATTTATCTCCTAAGAATCGACTCCAGGAAATCTGTCTGGTTTTATTCCTGAACTCAGAAAAACTATTTAACTGTATTTATCTTCATCATTGAGTCACTATGAGATCTGATCCTAGAACAGACTGATGACATCATAGAAACAGTTAGGTTGAGTCACTGTGGGATCTGATCCTAGAACAGACTGATGACATCATAGAAACAGTTAG
>VRLP01005718.1:0-34265 GCA_009660295.1 Lophius piscatorius
TGTCCAGGGGTGCGTCCGCTGGATCCATTATGGCCTGTTCGTTCTATCACACACTTCGGTGGGGTTTTGCCCGGACCCAAAAGCAGACGCATAAAACGTAGAGCTGGTGCACAGTATCTATTTATTTAAACTATATAACTTGAGGAAAAACAGGAACTGAAACACTTCAGGTACTCACGACACACGGTGAGGGCTTGGGACACGTGACAACACAAGGACATCATGCAACGAACAGGCACAGAAGGGAAGGTAAGGACAGACTTTATACACACAGACATAACGAGACAACGAGACACAGCTGGAGGGGAAACACAGGTGAGCGTGAGGAGCAATCACAAGACAGACAGGAAGAAAGGAACACAGAGGCGTGACAAGATGTTCATTAATCCTTTGATCTTTTTTAATACTTGAACATCTTGGGATTTGGTATTAAATTCAAAAACTGAACCTGAAAGATAAACATTATATTCCCATAAGTATTGTGTAAATCGAAAGACTCTTAAATGCTTCAGGGTTGACAAAAGGTTGAGAAAATGGTGGAACTGATAAAACAACACGTGCAAGTAAAGTGCATTATAAATTAAATGTATTATTAGTATTATTATTAAGTAGACAGATCTCAAAAACTCACATGTTAAAAGTTTTTTATTCCAAATTCCTGCTAACGTTTCGGCTTCTGGAACCTTCTTCAGAGCAAAAAGAGAGTTAAGGAGGAGGATTTAATTGGAGTTCTAGCAATTTAACTTCGGTGCTTCAAAGTTGGTTCCTGATGATTCATTAAGAAAGTTTGGTCTGGTCTAAGCTCTAAATGAGAAACAGGAAGCTGGAAAACGAGAAACAGGAAGCTGATCCATGTACTGTCGATCTGAAGCTGATTGATTTATTAAATCTACCATACTAAAGAGAGACTCTGCTGAAAAACAGTGTTAGCTAAAGAACGAGTGAGGGGACCAAGAGGTTCTGTAGGCAGGAGATTTGAAAAAGTAAAGAGTAATCATGTCTTTAACCCTGCAGTGTAAAACTAAGGTTGATGTATGAAGGCGATGCAGGAAAACTCCAAACTACTCACAACATATTTTCCCCAACTACAAATGTGATTCAGTAAACATATTGATTAAGGTTACATTATTATTGTTGTTAAAAGTTTCTAAAAGTTTCATTCTTTGCATGTCTTAAACAATTGTTTCATGTAATCTATCAAACTCTTCTGTGCAGTCGCCCATGTTGCTTTTTCTGGGGATGATGTCACGGAACATGGATGTCGGACGAGACACCCCATGCCCTCTCTAAACAGGGGTGGGGGTCTACGCCCCAAACTATCAACCACATACAATGCAGATTTCCCCACCTGGATTCACATCATGCTAACGACTGACATGCTACCCCAGTAGACCATCAAGACCACTTCGCACTAACGACTATTAACGAATCCAGACATCCCCCCCACACACGCACATTAGTGCTGCACGGCCAAATGCCAACGACTCTCTCTGTGCCAACAGAGAAGGGACTTTATTTTCTTCATTCACGAAAAGCAAACGCTTTAGTTTTGAAAAATTACAACTTTTTTTTTCCATGTAAAATTCCAGCTTTTTATTTTTTTCTCGTAAACCTACGACTTTTTGTTCCAGTAAAATGTCAACTTTTTTCCCCCTTAAATTACGACTCTGCCGTAAAGGTCCAACTGTTTTTCTCATAATATTACGACTTTTTTCTTGTAAATATTACAAATTTAATCTTGTTATCTCAATTTTAATTTAATTTTGTTGCAGTGGCCCCAATACTCCGTCGTACTCTGTGGATGTGGTCAAGGAATTGTAGGATATAATCCTGAAGACCGTGGGAATTGGCTGTAATCTCCACGGTTAGCAGAGCAGGTTGGGGGTTGGGGGGTGGGGGGGTACGGGGGCGACTCCGTAAATCTGTAGTTTCTCGTTCTTCCTGCTGCTCAGATGTTGTTGAATTAGTCGATTAAGAACGGGTGCAGATGGGAAGACAGGAAATGCTGTTAATGTTTGCTTTATAGAGAGGTTCCCATTCAAACCGTCTGTCGAGACTTTTATTTGTTTACAAAAGACTGATCTTAAAGATGCTGTGATAAAAGAATTGGAACACCACTAAATTTCTTCCAATCATCTCCTCTTGTCATTGGCTTTGGTTGCAGTTGTTGCAGCTAGAAGTGGGACTACACAGGTGACTTTTTCCTTTTTCTCAGATCAATTAATGTTATAATTTTAAACCTTTTATGACTTTCCTTAGCTTCATGTACATTTTTTTAAGGAAGATAATAACCAAGAGCATTTTATTCTATTAAGCAAGATTTTGATCATGCAGTCAGCGTAGCAAAAGTAAAAATAACTACCTTTACCAAACATGAAGTTAGTTAGCCAGGCTGTGTTATGCTGCACACTAAATAACATTTGTTTACCACGGTCTGTTTTTATGGTTTTACGTCTGTTTGTTTGTTTGTCAGCAGGATTACGGCAACAACATTGCCAACATTGCCGGATTTTAATGAATTCATAGTCAGAGGCAGATTTTGTCATACCCTATAGGTGATTACATTTTGGTGCTGTAATGTGTGTCACAACATTTGAAATAAAATAAAATAAAATAATAAGCCATTTGGAGTAGTGACGTCACAATGTGACTATTGCTGCCTTTGATCCTTGATTCCTTTGATGTTTCTTTGGTGATGATGCTGGGGGCTGAGTTTCAACACTTCTTTTGATTCCTTTGCTGTTCACTTGGGGTGGAGCTGGAGGCTCCTCTGGGCTGTGCAGAGATGCTGAAGTGGAAGACGCGAGAGACGACCGGCAACAGAGTATTTGATAGATACTCAGAGAGTTTGTTGGAGTTGTCGGTAGATTTAGAGGCTGGCAACAACTCAGACTTTAATGGAGAAATCTGCATCAATTTATCCCAAACCTCAGGGTGCTGATGTGCCTTGGCGGATAGTCTCATAGTTATTTCTTACTTTTGTACCCTTCAGGCATCTTGCGCTTACCTCATAATGGTGTGCACATGCCGCAAGAACCCCAACAGGAAGTAATCTATTCCATCATTAACATGGCACAATTTGTCTCTTGATAAGTTTATGATAAGATTTGAGCTGACTTAAATGTCAGCCGGTTGAGCTTTTGCCTTTAAGAGAGTTTTAATTGTAGTATTAGAGTCCAAGTATACCCAGTTATTGTTGTCACGTGTCCCCGTGCTTTCCTTGACCTCCGAGATAGATGGCCCAATGACTCCAACCTCTTCTCACGCTCCACAGACCCCTGCACAAATGGAGTAATAGCTCACATCTTACAAGTTCTGACAAGTGCCCTCTCTCTCTCCCTCTCTCCCTCTCTCCCTCTCTCCCTCTCTCTCTCTCTCTCTCTCTCCAGCATGGCTCTTCAATCCATCTGTACACATTACAGTCCGCCAGAATAGCAAATGAAAGCTATTCATTTAACGGCCAATGTGTGGAAGCAGAATTTTTGCAGAGAGTTTTTTTTAAATATGGTGTTTGACATTACAAGGTCAATGGCATGGCAGTGAAAATGAGCCCAACATATACCTCGAGGTAAAAGATTGCCCTGGGAAAAGGGGTTTGAGAGCATTAATGTCCCCTCTGAGTGTGCCCTCTCACTTTTCACAGCCAGGCTCGTAAGTCAGCCAGGAGAATACACTAGAGCCCTGTCTCATCGCTGGAGTGAAGTCAGAGAAAAAAGTGCTTACGGCCACCAAAAGCCGTACCACAAAAGCCTCAGGGAATGGATTTAACTTTTTCACAAAGGGCCCGGTTATATTTCACCGTAGGCTGATCTTTTTGCCTGGCATGGCTGTCTCCCTGCTTGCCCAACCTGTCTGTCTCCTAAGCTGACAAGCAGGTCTTACTTAGGGAGAAGTGCTGAAAAAATCCAACTGGGGAGGGAGTGTTTGATGGATTTTGTTTGAGATGTACATGCAGACTCTCACGCACACACATAGGCACACACACGCACGCACACACATACGCACACACACACACACACACACACACACACACACACACACACACACAGGTTTACACTTTGACACTTGTCCAAATGAGAGCTCACTTACAACACATTTCTCACACTGGAATTGTATGGGGGTGGGACTGACTGAGAGAAAAAGGGAGGAAAGGGGGAATAAGAAGGGGAGGGGTGGCCGTGGTTGGGGCAGGGGGGGTCTTTTCAGTTCTTTTGGGAGGAAACAATAGTCTTTGTCCGAGAGCTTCATGCATTCTTATTAAGGTTATCAAAAGGAGGAGGAGGAGGAGAAGGAGGAAGAGGAGGAGGAGGAGATGGGGCATGCAGGCGGAGGGCAGTTTCTCCATAGTAACATTGACAATACAAGCCAGTTGTACAGCAGGCGGGCAAAAGGGCTTGATTGCAGCTGCTCGGCAGAGGAACACACACTTTGCTTGGAGTCCTGTTCTTATGCAGGGAAGATCAGACTCACCACGACACGTAAAGTGAAGCTGTAGAGGAGTGGAAAGAAAAGAAGAAACCGGTAATACTCAAAACTTAAATGGCAAAGTGAAATACCAGCGAGGCCAAAGGTGGAGATACCCGTAATCACGCCATCCAAGCATGGACCGAGACAGCCACAGTGAGGATTCTTTGTCAACCATGGTTCTGGAGAACATCAAAAACAAACTTATTCATGCCTTCAGGACGACAGGAGGGTCCAGAGAAGACCCTCAAGAGTCTGGATCTACTGTCAGACCGGTCAGCATCGGCAGGAGTTACCAGGCTAATGAGGAGCTGCGCAGGGCAAAGATAGATGGAGCAATAACCTGGCTGAGGTCCGAACTGGTGAGTTCACTGACAGACATTTCTGGGTCTCTGTACTGTAGTTTTTTCAACACTTTCAAACAGTTGCGGATTGATTTCTTTTCATTTTTGACATGCAGCTGGAGATGCGCTCACAGGACCTCCAGCTGGCTCAGACACTACTGGGGCTCAACACAGAGATCCAAAGACTGAGGAGGGAGAGTTTCGGAGGGGTGGAGGTAGAGGGGGATGATCATCAATAACCGGCCCCAGCTTGGAGCCCCTTTTCGGGGGGAAGACTCGGAGGGACAGCAGGTGGGAGAACGCTTTTACCGGAAGTCATTATGGCTAAGAAGCAACTGGAAAAGTCGAAGCAGAGAAGATTGAAGGAAGAGTTTGTGTTAATTTCTCTTTGTAATAAAATTGTTAAAATAGACAGTGTTCTTGGCTTTATGTGATGTCGGCACTTTTTCTTTTCTTTTTTTCAGAAACTTGCACTCATGCAGAGTTGTCCTTAGGAATCCTGTATGCACATGTTTTGTTGAAACAAGGCATTATGAATGTAAAAAAAAAAAGAAAGAAAAGAAATTGAAACTCAATTCATGTTGACTCAGCAAAAATAAAATGTGCACCCTCAGTGATTTCATGTCGTTATTATGCTGACATACTGCACGACAGCACGCGAGTTATTTCAGAACGCACAGTCTCTGTAACAAACAATACCTGGAACAATGTCGTACTGTCACCGGGTTACTTTATTACTGCATGTGCGCCGCACAGATGCAATGAACTCCAGGCCACCTGTGCGCATTTACAGCTGTAGAAGGTCAGAAAGCTTCGAACACACACACACACACGCGAGTCCGCAGATCAGTAAATACAAACCTCATTTATACAGCGCTTGAAAAATCTCATAAATTTTAATGAGCTGATGCTAACATCTCGATTTGTCTACAAGCAGAAGAAAAACTTCTCGCAAAAAGTGAGAGAAGGTTTTCTACTGCTAAAAGGTCAGAAAGTCAGAAAAAAACTAAAAGGTCAGAAAGCTTAATACAATGCTTAATACTTAATACAAAATCAGAAAGAAACTAAAAGGTCAGAAAGCTTCGCACACACACGCACACACACACACACACACACACACACACACACACACACACACACACACACACACTGGTCTGCAGGTTAGGGAATTCAAACCTTACAAAGAGAAGAAAACCTTCTCGCACTTTTTGACACAATACTAGGCTACGTAGATTCAACAGTCATCGTCATTTTAGTCAGGATTTACATTAATCCGCCATAACATTATAACCACTGACAGGTGAAATCAGTGGCGTCGGTCAGTGTGTGGGGAAGTTTTAAGCAGAAAGCAGACATTTTGTCCTTGAGGTTGATGTGTGTGAAACAGGAAAAATAGACAGGGTGGGTCAGACCATCTCCAGAACTGCAGGTCTTGTTGGGCTTGTTGTTCCGGGCCAGCACCTTGTGAGCTGGTGAGGGGTCATGGGCAACCAAGGCTCTTCAGAGCTACTGTAGCTCTAATTGCTGAAAAAGTTAATACCGGTTCTAATGTTAAAGTGTCGGAACACACAGTGCATTGCAGGTGGTTTTAATGTTATGGCGGATCGCTGTATATTATCCTCTGTCACACAATCCATATACTAATTTAAAACTATATGTACAGTCACTTTGTTGCTGAGAGTTGGACGATATTTCAACCACAACAACAAACTGGTGAACTTAGCTTAGCTTAGCGTAAAGACTAAAAGACTCAGCTAGCTAAAACAGCTAGCCTAACGCTTTACAGGGCGGATTCATGCAGTAGCCTACTAACACACCTCGACTGCTCGCTAATTAATATTTATCTGATTTGATTATTCTTTATAATACCATGATATGACAACAGTATTGTGGAGACAAACTAGCCTTTCCCCTAGCTAAGTAAAGCTAGTCAAATGCTGGATGTAGCTAATGTAGCTAACTCTCGGAAACTAGCTTAGTCGATTGACAAATATTTATCGTACACAATTGTATTTTTTCAACATGGGTTTAAGAGGTTGTTTACTGTAACAGCTAATAATATTTTTAAAGTGATCTTCATGAAAGCATAGCCTCATTAACAAAGTTAGGCTAGCTGTTCCCTTTTTTTCCCCCTGCGTCAAGCAAAGCTAGCCAAACGCTGGATGTAGCTAACTGTAGCTACTAGATTCTTCACTGTCTCTCGAAAAAGAGTCGTCTTTTTTTATAAAATAAAATTATTGAGGGATGCATCGTAAGCTGAATAATCAGCTGGTGAAACATATTTCATTTTGTGCAAGAATTTAAATGATAATCATATTTGCGTCATCACATTAAGGCCATTATATATATTTTTTCTTTTGATCTACTCCCCTGGATTCTCTCTGAGAGAATGGTCGGACACTGTAAATTTATTTATTTTGCACCACTTCAACTTTGTTGCAGAGGATAGAATTAAGAGCTAAAGTTTTTTTCTTAATATTTTGAATTCTCAAGGCAAAGAACTTCTCCTGCTGAACGCCGCCCTCTTCGATAAAACCCCTGGGTAAATGGATGGCGGCATTTTCAAGAGTGAAATGGAGAAGGCCGTCTCTCTTGAGTGGCAGTAGATGCTTCCGCCTCCTTGTTCACTCTCAGAGTCCCAGTAACTGTCGCCCTCCTCCTCTTCTTCCTCCTCTGTGTCTTCCTCATCCGTTCCTCCCTCTTGCTCCTCCTCTGACAACTCCTGCTTCAGCTCCTGGATGCCGGAGTGAAGCTCCATCAGCTGCCGGATCAGAGCTTGGTCCTGGGATCGCATCTCCATCTACAAGCACAGACAGAAAGTCCAGAATAGGATATAAATTATGAGCAGAGTAAGATTAGAGTAAGACATTTTCTCAGAAAGACTCCCTCCTGATCCATCTGAGCAATGAAATGTCATGCTGAGATGAGCGTTGCCTTCTTTCAAATGCAAATGTATCTCTCTCTCCTTTTTTTCTTTCTTTTTTTAAATTTTTTTTATGAGAGGCTGTCTAATTGCCCACATTGTAAAAATAAGACATTCAGAATTCAACCAACTTCAGAGTCCAAGTTTTGCCTAAGTCCTGAGGAATGTCCCAAACAAAGAACCTTCTGGGGCCGATCTGCATTTCCTTTCACTGTTAATTACAGCACCGGGCTGAGACTGGATTCCTGCTGAACGATGCCGGACTCTTTTGAAGGAGTTTGAGACGTGGGCATTCTGGGCTGCAGCTCCCCATGACAAACTCGTCAAATAAAGTGAATAATGTGCAGAGCAGATGCGGTGTGGAGTGTCTGCATCTGTCTGTGCGCATTTTCTTTGCTGTTCCGCTGCAGACTATGTCTGAATCATGTCGGAATCAAAATGGGACATTTTGATTTAAGATCTTCATACGGTGGCCGAGAGGGGCGACTGCAACCATCAATCTGACAACACGTGCAAGCTGCAAAACACATAAAGGAAAACAATCTGCAAAAGCCGCAAGACAAAGAAAAACTCTTAACCAGCTATTCTGTATGTAACATTCTGACCGTTGTGTACGCGTTGCCTTGGCGACAACTGCAGACAGTATGGTGGTTAAGAGTTTTCTTCAGTAGATATAATACACCTTGTTTACTGTAGTTTTTGATACTGTGCATGTTAGGGCTATTAATAACTCAATTTTACTGTTTTTCCCCGGTGCGGAATAAAGTTTTAAAGTCACATGACTTGTAGGACCCAGAAGTTGAGCAAAGCTACCAAGCTAATGGGTTGCTTTGATAGCCAAGCAAATCAAAAATATCATGCAATTTGTGCATTCTATCTGTTTATTCACTAAATGAAGCATTAAAAAAAGCGCGGCCGTGGTACGTCCTTCGCAAACGCTTCTTTTGGCTTTTGCAGATGGTTTTTCTTAATGTGTTGTTTTGTTGTTTTTGCAGCAGCATGTGTTATCAAATTGATTCCCGCAGGCCACCGCACCTTAACGAAGCCACCACCCTATGTTTACTCTTGTACAAACGAAAGTGTAATATTTGGTTTAATGATTTAGAATGGGTGAATTTTAAAAAATAATAACCATAGATGGTCATTTTTTTAAACTTCTGCTACACTTACGGCCTGATCAAAATTTCACTTAATAGAATTAAATACTGTTGTTTTTTTTTTCTTTTCAACTTCTTTGTTTTTGTGGTTTTATTGTATCTAGGCAATAAAACCACATAGAAAACACGGTTGGTTGCTCCATTTTTATCAATAATCAGTAGGTCACATAAACCAGGCTCATGGTTTATGTGGATTTATCAAATAAATAAAACAGCTAAATTTACTCTTTATCCCATATGAGAACCATTTCCATTATATAGGAGTATATGAAATAGACCAACTTTGTTGATTTTGCACTACAAAAATGCGTAATAATAGACCGAAACTTAGTAACAAAACTGAAAACTTGCACTTACATATCAGTAAAAAATAAAGGAAAAGGGCAGAAAAAAAAACATGTCCTAGAATTTAAACTACGTTTTTTTTTTTTATGTGTCATTAGATTGAGTCTTTATTATAGCGGACAGACATAAAAGTAAACCTGAATATCGGCAATATGCAAACTCACGCAATCCAAACCCACTACTTTATAGACCTCGATTTTTTTGTCCTCCAGAATACGCATTGAAAGTCAGCTTTGACGCCAGAAACTGCTGATTCGAATCTCTCTTTCATGGCTTTATTATGATTATTAATCTTTGTTTTATATTGTCATGCTCAGCAGATTCCACCTAAACAAGAACCGCTGCAAAATGGGCCCATGAGGTAAATCCAGATTTTAAAGTTCTGGAAGTTTGGCCTCCAAACCGAAGCATTCAGTTATAATAACGGATTGGGGAAAAAAAAGTAAATGGCGTCTGTGTTCTATAGTCCTGCTCATCCTCCAAGCTGATGGTCATTCATTGCTGTTCAGTTCTGATCAAACTTAACAGGCTGTTTCTGTCCGACCCAGAACTCCTCCGTGAGCTCAGAACACACGGTTACCATGACTGATCACGCACTAAATGATGAGGGATTTATTAGTCTGTGACACAATGAGCTCCACAGAGTTACTGCAAAGAGACACACAAATACAGACCACACACCCAGCACACAATATAACAACCTGACCTACATGTTCTGACACTAAAAACATCCACAATAAATCAGGAGGGCGATTCATTGGGTTGACAAATGACTTCACCATCGGCATAATGATCTTTTATCCCTTTGATGCCCTCACAGAGAAAAAAAAGATTTATTATCTTAAATAACAGTAAAAAGATCAATCAGATTTATGCAATTATGTCATGATGAAATTTTCTATTTAGTCAATAATGAGAGGATTTTTTTAGAAAATAATATCTTTTTTTTTGGTTATATCATGATACAAAATTCTGTTTAGGAAGTCCTCACATGCTTTAATAATCCCCCCCGAAAAAAAATCCTACTTATGGAATAGGACTTTTTCCAATTGCCATTGTTAACTAACCAACTAACTGAAAACGTGTCTGACTTTCTGCCGTGCATATGGACGCAACTCTCATTTTGGTTATATAGAGGCCCGGAGTGATGGTCCCAGTACCCCATAGTCCCTCAGTTCCCCCCACGGGACTCCCTGGGGAACATGGTCGTAAGCCCTCTCCAAATCCACGAAAGACTGGATGGGCAAATTCCCATTACCCCGCAAGCAAGCCGGCAAGGCAAAAAATAGGTCCTCCTGAAACTGAGGTTCGACAATCGGTCGGACCGTCCTTTCCAGAACCCTGGAGTAAACTTTCCCAGGAAGGATGTGAAGTGTTATCCCCCTATAATTGGAACACCCCCCCTGATCCCCCCCTTTTAAAAAAGTGGGACCACCACCCCGGTCTGCAACTCCACAGGCACTGTCCCTGTCTGCCACGCGACATTTAATAGGCGTGTCAACCATGACAACGCAACAATACCTTAGATCTATATTTACAATCTGAATAAATACCATAGAAGTAAATTACAGATTTTGCTGATATGAAACCTTTTAATTTAATTTTTTTTTTTAAATTTTCTACAGGAACAAGATGCTCAAAATATGGGATGTATTGAAATATTTATCTTGATTTCGAAGTAAGAGCATTGGTTTAAATATAAAGTAATTAGCTGTATTGTTATGTTTCGTCCGTGTAAATCTAATCTGACTCTTGATGTGTGATATGGGATTGAAAAGAAACATTTGTACCAAAAGATGCATTCATCAACAAAGTCAAGTGTTTTTAAGTTGCTTTAAGGGTGTTTTAAGAGCAAATTCCCATGAATATAATTTCAATAAATCAGTTTTTGTTACACTTATTTACATTAATAAACAACAATTCACCACTGTGTAATTCGTACAGCGACCAGAAATGCAAAATTAAGTGTCTTTTCCCCACAATTTCTTTTCTTCTATGATGTTGTTCTATCAACCACAACTGCAAGCATTTTACCTTAAATTACACAATATCATTTGTTTGTACAGGTATAAAGACAGCATTGGAAGAAGAAATGTAAAAATTTGCAGGAATACTAGAATTAAAAAACAAAAATTCCAGGTAAGAATCTTGCATTCAAAACTTTTCATGAGGAAAAACAAAATGTGACAGATTGACCTAGCTTCCTTTTCTTTGAACAATGGCCCCTAAATCAAAAACACAAAAACATACTCAAATACACTTTAAAAAGTCTCCTTCGGGGTAAACGCCTTTGTGTTTGGGAAAACAGATTGTAATCTTATGCAGAGAAGAGTGAAACGTCAACAGAGCGATGGTCTTACCAGTTCCTTTCTCAGCCAGGCCAGTGCCCCCCCTATATCCACCTTTGTCCCCTCCTCCCCAGCTGTGCAGCCCGGACTGAGGCACTCAGTCCTGCTCCGCAGATCCCTGCACCCCCGCGGTCCCTCTGCTTTGCAGTCATCGAAGGTGGAGGTCTTGCAGGAGAAGTCCCGCAGTCTAGTAAGGACCACTTCCATCATGTCAAGTCGGAGAGTTGATCGAGTTTGTCAGTGGAGACTCGCTGGCATGTCTGGTGTTGCTCTCAGCTGTAGTGCAGATTCAGCCTCGTCTGAAGTCTTCTGTCCTGAGATGATCCCTTAGAGTTCTGACCACTTATGAGGAACTTACTCTCTCTTTTTTTTCTTTTCTTGCCTGCATTTGTACCCTCCCCAAAAAGAAAACCCCTCTGTTCTCTCTTTTTCTTGCCTTCTGTCTGTCAAACATTACATCCCAGCTCCCTGGTGAACGTACATCAGCGGAGGAGAATGTGTTGGAACAGCTCTGACGTCAGTGCTTTGTCCAGACGCCTGACCTGGAGTTATTTACCACTTTGGGGTCTTTTTTGTTACACACACACACACACTCACACACAAACACACACACACACACACACACACACACACTCACACACAAACACAAGCATGCACACACATACAAATACTAAACATTGATCGGGACACACTTGCATAAACACAAACGTGCACACAACCCCTTTGATGTAGGATCTCATGATCTGATGATGGTCCGATGCAGGCCAGGAACTTAAGAACAGTGTGAACAGCCAAGTGTAACTAACCCTTCTCGTGCCATTTTCCCTCCCTCTGCAGCCCCTGGCAACCCCACCGCACCAACTATTCACACACACTTGGCAAACTAAACATTAGCCCTCTTCCCATGCTGTCCTCGGATGGTATTGACCAAAATAGCCATTTTGGACACATTGAAAACTATTTTTAGCCTCAAACCAATTCTACTTTTAGACCTTCTTCTTCTTTTTCCTCTTCTTCTTCAACTGTGGTCATTCCTCAATGAATTCTCCTTCTTCTTCTTCAACTGTGTTCATTCCTCAATGAATTCTTCTTCTTCATCATCCCTCAATGAATTCTTCTTCTTCTTCTTCTTCTTTGCCTGTGGTCATTCCTCCATGAATTTCTCTTCCTCTTCTTCTTCTTCGACTGTGGTCATTCCTCAATGAATTCTTCTTCTTCCACGATTGTGCTAATTCCTCAATTAATTCTTCTTCTTCTTCTTCTTTGACTGTGGTCATTGCTTGATGAATTCTTCTTCTTCTTCTTTGACTCTGGTCATTCCTCAATTAATTCTTTTGCTTCTTCTTCTTCGACACTGGTCATTCCTCGATGAATTCTTCTTCTTCTTCTTTGACTCTGGTCATTCCTCAATGAATTCTTCTTCTTCATCTTCTTCGACTGTGGACATTCCTCAATGGATTCTTCTTCTACACCCTCGCTAAATGACTTGTCTAATTCGAAGCTCTCGGACAGAATCAGATTTTCCCTGCAGGGCGAGTTGGATGACATTAAAAGGAAGGACTTTTTTTCCACGCCAGATGACTCTGTTCATCTGACATCCCAAAGAGAAATCGTCTTGTACTTTCTTCCAACCCTTTGATTTATTCTTTTTATTAATGGTTTTCACATGGATTATGTAATTATCATGTGTGTGACCTGAACAGAACTGCTTTAGTGAAGCCACACTGGAGGTTGGTCTTTTCAAGTCCAACCACAGCATCTCGAGTTGTTCCAGCGATTGATGAGGCCGCTCCAGAACTGTCATTTTATCAATTAAAATCAGTTGAATGGTGGACTTATTCTTATAACTTGGATTATTATTCAGCTGCATGACCCAGTTGTGCTTGAGCTTCAACTCCCAGACTGATCACCTGACATTCTCTTGCGTAATAATCTATTAGACGCCAAAATTCTTGTTTTCCTCAGGTAATTGGTAAGTTGCCCTGGCCCTGAAGCAGCTCCACATCAAACATCAAAAACAACACCGTGTTTGACTGTAGCTGTAATTATACCTTAGTATAATGCTGCGTTTGGTTTATCTAGCAGATTCCAATTTTTGAACTATCAGTTGGAGTCAACATAGTGTATTATAGGAACTATTTCACATGAGCCTTTTGTGATTTCTCGAATGAACTTCCAACATGCTCCAGTAGGAATATCAACAGGTTGGCCTTTTCCTTCATTTGTAGATAATGTGTCTAACTGATAATCTGTGCGGTCTCAAGAGACGTACACATAGCTTTGTAACCCTTCTCTGACTGATGTATGTCAATCAACTTTTTCCTCATTTCTTAGGGAATTTCTTTTGATTTTGGCATAGTGTGCGGCTGGTGACAGACAGGCCAACCTTCTGACCCTGAAAATGACCTGTTTAAGAGATGATAAGTATTGAATAGGGCATGTAGTGCTCAGGTCTGGTGGGTCTAGCTCAGCTGCAACAAGTTATTCATGTGTGAATAACTTGTTGCAGTGTTTTTTTTAATTTACTTTCCCAATTTTGGTTCAATAAATAGAAGTATCATTTCCAATATTGCGTTTACTCAGTTGCCTTTGTTTTAGTGTTTTTTTTGTTTTGTTTGAAGATGCATGAACATGAACATACAAAAACAGGACAAACTCTGAGGGGTTGCAATACTTTTTCACAGCACTTTGACTTCAGTCATATTTCAAGAAGACCAAATGGATCTTTTTTAAAGCACATTCCCACTTTTAGATATTATAACTATATATATTTTAGGAGGGGACTCAGTTGAGATATTGGCACCCTACACATATGTGGGAAGTTTACAATCTCTATTCATATACTTCACACTGAAAACCGTTTTAAGAAAGTGAAAAGCAGGCGGGGTTTTTGTTATTGAAACAAGGTCTTCATCATGAAAAAACCTGCAGGACTCTGTTCTTGCGTTTTTTTTAAATTTATTTATATTATTACGACGTTTAACTCTCATTAAATGTTTCTTCTTTCTGTTTTATTTGCTCCACTTTTTAATTTCTTGAAACCTTAAACTTGGAAATCCTGTGTACACAAGATTAATTATTTGTGTGAGCAAGATTAAAAAAAAATCTCTCTATTTGGCTCTGTGTCACTCAGAATATTTGAAATATGTAATAGAAAACACACATGGTGAACAACACAAAGCTTCACAGAACCAGCGTTGAATCTGAATAAGATATTATTTAGCATCATGTGCATCCAAAATTTAAAAGTGCATCTCAGTGAGAAACATATGTGCTCTCCGCATGATCATGAACACTCGCTGTGGACAGTTCAGTTTCCCCACCCTAAAGTCTGTGCAACACACCTTTTTTTTTTTAGATTCTTTACTTAAATAAAAGAACTTACCATGAAAGTACCAACGCAAGTAAAAGTCCTGTATTCAAAACCTATGATCAGAAATATGTAGTGAAAGTATCGGACTAAAAGTGCAGTAAATGTTCCTCTCAGTGCTTTTAATATACTGTATTTTGATAGTCTTTGGATTAGTATTGTCTCTGGATTGATATGCTGATCTGGTGTGTTGCATTAGAGTGTTGGTTGCCAGCCATCCGGCCAAGACAAGTGTTGCGCCCCCCAACCCATGGACCAGTAGCACAACCTGAATCACTTCAACCAATCCAGTATATAATAACAACGCCAGGAATTTCCAATCGCGACCCAGTGTCCTGACAGAGGCTTTCAGGTTTTCATCTTATACATATGTGGTGGCGTCCGTGGTACCATTTATTTTAACATTATGTACAGGCTCTCTGGAAAAAAGCCTCACCGCCCAACAGCATCAGAGATCCACCAACAGACTTCACAGTAGGTATGAGGGGCTTTTCTCTATGGCTTTCTTTTCTTTGCACATCATCGTTGTGTTCTCTGGTCTTTCCCATTGTGAAGAACGTCAGAGAGATTTAGGCCTGTGTTGACTCGTATGAATACCCCAGTAAAATAGGAAGTCAGTGTTCACCACTTCAGATTTACTATTTACTAGTTACTTGAAGAAAAGGTAAGATTATTATGAATAAGTTGAATTAAAGATCATGGCTATAGAGAGTAAAAATATTTTTTGCATTACATTTAACTAATTTTTCAGATGGTACCAATACTATTGGATGGCACTGTATATAGTGTTCACAGAACAGAACCGGGTGAAATCCATAAGTTAATTAGTAACCGCTGAGGCACTAAACTGTTAGTCAACAACCGGCTCAACTTTCTTTTGATTGAATAATTATCCTCTTAGTTGGCTCCATTAATCCAGTCTCAACATTCTCAATCCCTGAGTCACAAAATCCTCCTCCTAGCCTAATGCCTGCTAGCCACCTGCAAAGGTCTCCCTCACGTCGCACAGCTCTTTTTCCAGTACCCCAGTGACTTTCCGTCCAGTACCCATGTGACTTTTCCCGCCAGTACCCATGTGACTTTTCCCGCCAGTACCCATGTGACTTTTTCCTCCAGTACCCCGGTGACTTTGCCCCGTCTCCCTGACTCTGTGATCCCCATTGCTCCAGACCCCGACACGTTGCTCCCCAGTTACCCTGACGCACACGCTCTGGTCACCAGTCCCCCCCAATGAAGATGCTCCACAATTCCCAGAGCTTGACTCGCAGCTCCATAGTGCTCTTGAACCTCACCTCTACTCGATAGCCTTTGCTACCCTTTAGTCTCTACTCGATCCTGTCCAGAGTTCCTATTGGCTTGCAGATTCCCGGTCGATCTCTGTTTGGGACTCTCATTTGGGGTCGGACCCGCCATCCTCTGTTCCTGGTCAGCGGTTGGGGTTGCACCTGCCGACCTCTGCTCCTGTTCTCTGCTCGGGAGAAGACCTGCTGACTTCTGCTCCTTGCTGCCAGGCTCCTGCTCTGCCTCCAGAGGGGCTTTCGCTGGCCACCAGAGGCTGCCAGAGGGGTCTCTCTAACTTCCTTTCCGCCAGCCCCCAAAGGGGTATTGCCTTCCGTTAAAACTAACAGTAGAAACGACCACTCCCCCCCAGGTAGCAGGTACAGTCTAATTCCTGCTACCTTGGGGGGGGGGAGCTCGACACCAAGTCAAACAACATGTCAAATCTGGTGCGGAACGACGATAACGTCGTTAACCGTTAGCATAACATGGTTTGCTAATCAATAAATAGCTTGCGTTAACTGTTTTTAGTTTTAACGTCAGTTAATGTTATGGAAGGGCCTAAGGTGTTATGGAAAATAGTAATGTAACTACTCCCACCTTACCTTCCTCAGGGAAGTGTGTAAATATTAGATATATTCAGCAGGTGTCATAATCTAAAATTTGTTTACATTTTTATAGACATATGGTTAGCTCACGTTTTCTTAGCTCGTAATAGTCGATCAAAATGCTATTCCTTTTCCACCCCTTTATATATTATAGTTGTAAGCCCAGCTGTATGTTGTGTTACAGTTCATATTGTCTAAAGTTTGTTTATAGTGTTAAACTTTACATCAGTGTTAAAGTGCATAACTTATATCTATATTATACTGCAGTTTACTGCTTCTCTACATTCTGCTAATCAGCATTTCGTTGTGTTGACAATAAAAATGAATCTTATATAATTTGCATATCAGAAAAAGTACATTGTCCATTATACATGTACAGTATAGTGAACATCATGCATGTATCTATTAGAGTGTTCATTTATATTATTTCATTTCATTTTATTCTTGAAATCATATGTATCATATCATATTTATTATTAGACTGGTGTCACATACTCCTCATACTTCTCTCTTCAGATGCTCTGTTGAGGTTTCTCAGTCCCACCTTTCTGAAAGGAAATGCAGAATTTTCCACCATTGCCATCAAAGAATGTGACAAACATGGAACTCTTGACCTTCCTGCATGAGATGAAGCTGGCAGAAATTTACCCCAACATGTGGGTTGCTTTGAGAATCCCTGCCACTCTTCCTGTTACAGTGCTGCTGCTGAAAGAAGCTTCTTTAAGCTCAAACTGATTAAAACTTACTTGAGATCTACTATGATGCAAGAACGTCTCAGTGAACTTGCCATCATAAGCATAAACTATGTGGTCTCAAATCAGTTGTCATATGATGATGTCATTAAAGTTAATGCAGTACCACAAAGCACCACTAGGTCTTTGTAAGAACCCCCTTTTTTCCCTTTTTATTTAAATCCTTGTAATTTTTGTCAATACTGGTTTCTTTCAAATCTTATTTTGTGCAGTGCCTTATTTATATTGTATTTATAATTTATTTTATGTCACTTGTTTACACTTTTTATTTTGTGGGTATTTAAATCTTATACTTTATGTAAGTTATTAATATTGTATTTCATATATTCATTTCATATTTTTTTGTATTTCTTTCTAATTCGTTCTAAGTATTTTGATTGGGCAATTGCTTTCTATAAATAAAAGAATGTCCGAGATAAAGCTATTCAGTTTCTTGTAAGTATTTATTGCAATGCAAGGGGGGCGCCACCTAAAATCTTGCCTAGGACGCCAAATTGGTTAGGGCCGGGCCTGAGTGGAAGTTACATTTTTTTTCTTCCCCCATTACTGGCGTCCCCTGGATAGACAGCGCCCTTAGCATTTGCCTATACCGCCTATGCCACGGGCCGGCCCTGGTGCAGTGTATGTTTGCTTTGACAGTGCTGATGGAGAAGTACAGAGAAGATCAGAAGGGGTTGCATTGTGTCTTTGTGGATTTAGAGAATGTGTACGAGAGTGCTGCTGGAGGAATTGTGGAATTGCATGAGGAAGTCTGGAGTGTCAGAGAAGAATGTCAGAGGGGCACAGGATATGTATGATTGCAGCATTACAGTATTGAGGTGTACAGTAGAAGTGACAGATGGGTTCAAGGTGGAGGTGGGACTGCACCAAGGATCAGCTCTGAGCCCCGTCTTGCTTGCTATGGTGATGGGCAAGCTGACAGATGGGGTCAGGCAGGAAACTAAAATGCAAAAAAAAAAGAAAAGTAATTAGAAGATGCTGCAACAGAGTAAATACTCATTTTGAAATATTAGTAAATATATAAAATAAAATCTCCCCATAAAGTCTTCAAAATAGCAATATGCTTCTCCTTGACAAAACCAGCTGGGGGCTAATGGGATTCAGCCATTTTGGGTTGTACCATGTGATACGTCAGAATTATTTTAGTGCAAAGATATCCAGCAGGGAGCAGAAGAAAGTATCAGATCTTCTACAACAGGTGTTTGACTAAAGCTTTTAACATATGGTGATGCAGTAGGTCTCAGAAAAGTATGCATCAAATATGATACCCACAGCATTATAGGGTATCATATTTGACACATACACAATATGTATGTATATATGTGTGTATCATCATACATACAGGATTTATGTATGCCGGATGTATGATGATACATACGACATAAGAGACTCGGTTATCTCTTCCATGGATGACCAAGTCGTTAAAAGTTTGATTTTCTAAATAAAAATAAATAAATAAATATTAGCTGTTCTTCTTCTCTGGTGGATATAATAGGCTTTAAAAAACTTAATTCATATTAAATAATAGTATCATAAGGTTTGATGCGAAAGAGACCAGCTCGCGAGGTGAGTGGACAGAGCGCGCGAGGCACATACTTGTGGCGCGCGGTGAGAAACCTGAGCGCGCCGTTCCCGCTCCCCGCGTGCTCACTAGTTTCTTGTGAGAATATTGAACTTTTTTGTTACGAAAGCACGACATGGGAAACTTGTGTACGGACCCAGCCCAGGCTTCCATCTGATGTATGGAGTCTCTGCGTGCAGGTTGCACCCGCTCCTCAGCCGGCACTAAGAGCGTTGCAGGCGGTCATGCTTTTATTTGCACACGGTTCAGACGGTGCTGGGTCACAAGGCTGCTAAGCGTTTGGTTCTTCATCTGGTTATCTTGTGAGAGACAACGATTGCTGTCTTCATATCTAAAGTTAATTTAATTGTTTTTTAAATATGTGTTTATTGTAGTCTGGACATTGTTTTTTTTTTACATTTGATGGAAATTCCTGCGGCCTGATCCTGATCATCATTCAAGACAGCAGTCATGTTCAAAAAGAAGGATTCAGAGAGACTAGTGCTGACGGCAGAGATTAGGAACTCCTACACCAGCACTGGAAGGTAAACCCCTTATTCTCACACTTTTGCAAACACCTATAATTATCCTTCTGTGGTGGAGGATGCCTCATAAAACAATGTTCTAGAATGTTCAATCACATGCTGGCTAAGGCTATAATTGTGATGAAGAGTTGGGGTCTCTTTTTTTTTTTTTGTGTCTCAACATTCACTTTATTTGTGAGCTGCTGGTCTCTCCACACGGAACTGGTGTTGGGGATTACGAAATCAGCTGTGTGCAAAATCAACACTTTTGATTCAGTTTACCGCCTGCCCCAGCTAGGATGATGCTCCCAGAGAAGTATTCAATCATTCCTTATTATTTATCTTATTAAGTGTTCATCCATCTCAAAAACTTAGCAGAGTCTTTGTTGTTTGTGGCGCCAGTGATTAACACAGAGAATCAGATGTGGTGATATTCTATTGTTAAGTATGTTTTTTTTTTTGAGTGATTGTTATTTTATTAATTTTACTCATTGATTTCCTCCTTAAACCGGTGGTTTAAAAAAAATGACATTCAACAATTCTAAGACTTTTAATCTGATCTGTTGACATTCATCTGTGAGTCAGTGTGAACAGATCTGCATCACCAACAAGCCTGCGCTCAAACAAAGTGGACTTTATGAGTTGTTGATTTAAATGAATCTTTCTGTATCCGATCTAATTCATATATTTTGTTTAAATAGCTAACACATATGTATTCATTAAATTGGATATAGTTGCATTTATGGAATTAAAAAACTCAGAGTTCGTATATTGACGTGTGCTATAATGATTTGACGTGGGCCATAATTTACAGTCTACCGCATTGAAACAGTCAGGGATATCCACATTCCTCCTTTACGACAGATTTGAGGAGCCTAATTCCATGTAAAAATATTTTCTCTGAAAATAGAAAAAGAACAACGTTGGTTTTGACATAAAGAGCAATACTGGCCCAAACTAACTAACTAACTAACTAACCAACTAACTTACCGAGATTTCCTGCTTGCTTTTCTGCTTACCACGACTTAAGGGGACCAAACATAAATTTTATAAACTGTGTCTTGAGTGAAGAAAACCCAATCATATGACGTAAGTCAGATACAAGATTTGGTCACATGTTCTTTTCAATAGATTTCATTGAATACTTGTAAATCCAACAAACAGACACAGAAGCCGATTAACAGTATTCCTCAATGGGAAAAAATAAAAAGGACAAAAAATGAAGAAACAAAGTTTCCGCCCGACGGCGACTACTGTATTTGTTATATATAATAAAATGTTATTAAGACCTAATAAGTTTAACCAGTCAAGGACAATTAATCTAGGGTTTCACTATATCTTAATCCTTGACCTTTTTAAGTATATGCTTGTTTGGAATTTTATGCCAGCAACAGTGGGAACAAAAGACTGGGAATGCTCAGTAAAAACAGGTATAGAGGTTAATAGATAAGAAGTTGATCATATCAAGATAGAGTATGGAAGGGGCGTCCTTGAAAGGCTCAGTCATTCACTGACAAATATGGTGAGAGGTTCACCCGTCTGGGAGTGAAGGCTATAGCACTTGTTCTCCGATTCCACAGAGGAGCTACTGTCGCACAGGAACTCAGCGGTGCTGGTTTGGATATAAATGTGTCTTCTTCTCAGTGTTGCTTTGACTGGGAAAAAAAGAAAAGAAAAGGGGGACCACCGATCCAGTTGGTATATCCACTAAGAACGGGAGAGAGGTCCACATTGAGAACTTCTGTTACCTTTCTACTCTTCCCAGAAATAAAAAGAAGAGGTCACTAATTGGTAACAGGGAAACATTTTACAGGCACCAAAATCTGAATGAGGGATAAACATAAAAAAAAAAAAAACACATTTGAACTGTACTCAATTATACTTAGGTTACATAGAGTTATAATAAACATTTCTTTCATGAAAATAGCCAGGATGTTTTTCCTGGCTAGTGGATGTGGCATTCCCTTGACGTATCCATTAAAAATCTGAGAACGTCACGTGTTGATTTAGCAGACTGTCAAACTGACATTCAGAAGCAGGTTCCATTGAGGAAAAATGGCTACTGGCATTTTGGTTCTTCTTGAACATTCCATGATTGTTCAGTAATTACGCAAATTTAATGAACAAACATGGTGTAAATGAGGTCAAATTTTTCAAGCAATTTTGTAGATGGAAAAATAAATTATTCCCTAAAGCACTTTTCTAAGAGCTGTCGGAGATCATCATGACTCAATAGCTTGACTAATATTTATGTGCTCTCAGTTTATCCAGCAAGGAAACATTGAGGACCGATGGCGCTGATGGCATCAAACATTGTCACGATAACAGCCATGCCCACGAGGAACGCGAACGAGAAAAGATAGTTGCCCGGAAGCGGCTGTATGTGGCATCTGCTATCTGCCTGATCTTCATGATCTGTGAAATCATTGGTGAGTCCTCTGTTCTTCCACCTTTCATCCCAAATCCTTGCTGTTTGCCTCTCATATAACTAGATGGACCGTTTGTGCGAGGAAGAACTGAATTGATTGTTTCGGAAAGGTCAGTTCCTTTTTTCCGACACTAGGGGGGTTTTATCTCTAAAAGTTTTCAGGCCGGAATTTCTAAACCATTTGTCCAATTTAGTCCAAACCTGGTGCACATGACTTGACTTGAGTGGATCTAATGTTTATATGTTATAATATTTTCCAAAATACACTGTTTTTCAGACATTACTTTCTAAATGTTGGTCCAATCTGGTCCAAATATTGTTAATATGAAACAACATGAGGAGATCTATCTTCTATATGTCATATTTTACTATAGTAGTTCATATTTTGCTCACTAGATGGAGCTTCTTCACCAAAAACACTGTTTTTCGGATATAACTTCCCATTTGATTTGAGGGGTTCATTCAGGAGAACTGCTCGAGACACATTATGGGTTGTTTTGATGTAATTCACTCCGGTCGTATCAACTTGTGATTTCAGTTTTTCACTATGATTTTGGGGGTTGATTTAGAATCCACTCCTCAGTGGGATGATTAAATAACAATTTTTTTTAATGGGAAATACATCTTTAAGCTGTTCCTGACTTTTTTTTCTACTTTTACTGTTTTACTTTGACAGAAGTCTGAAATGGCTGAATTAGTCCAGCCTTTTACCAAGGGACATTTAAAGTTCATTTTTGTTGATGTTTAAAAACCGATTGATTTTTAAATGTAATGTTTAACGTTGTTAAATATAGTTCTCTGGCTGTTATTGATGCCCGTGAATAAAAACCTTTCATTGGAAAATATTCTTTGACACTGCTGATAGAGAGGGAGACACAAAAATAACAAAAATGATCCAACAGATAATATAATTGTCGGTCTTCCAGCTCTTAATGTCAGTTTGACATCGACTTTACTCATCTGTCTACTGCTGGGATATACACTAATGATTTTAATTAGAATGTAAAGCACTTTTCTGGGCTCCCTACTTGCTTCGCAAAGGATGTTACTTCGCTGTTTTGGCCGTCATAAGCATAAGAACCTGGGGCAACTATACCCCAGATGCCTTATATTTCAAGCTTTGGCGACAAACTGCCTCCTGATTGGTGTTAAAGCGGTCGCCTGTCACACAAGGTTGGTTTACATGGACAGGCTAATTCAAATTGAGATTTCATTCTGTGAAAGGAGGTAGTCTAAATCCTTTCGGAAAGCCTTTCCGATAGCCAGTTGCTGCATGTAAATATTTTATCGGAAAGTCAATATTAAATTTAATATTTGGTTTAAAGCATGATTATGCCTAAATACAACCTTAAAGAGCCTCCTGTGTGTCTATAAATGTACGCAAACAGTTATTGAATCTCGCTTTTCTGGATCGTCTTGGCCTCGATTCATCTTCATTCCCTCATCATTTTTCTCCTGCGCCTTTTGTTTTTCATGACTTTCTCATATGTTGTAATGTAAAATCGCAACAGCACGCTATCATAGTATCTCTAAGAATGTGTCTTTCTGCAGGCGGCTACTTTGCAGGCAGTCTTGCGGTGATGACAGACGCTGCTCACCTGCTGGTGGACTTCCTCAGCTTCATCATCAGTCTGATTTCCCTCTGGATCTCCTCTAGACCCGCCACACATCGCCTAAATTATGGCTGGCATCGGGCAGGTGCAGTATCAACATATTGCTTCTTTTTTTGCAGTGTTCATATTATAGTGATCGTTACTTGGATGGTTAAATAATAAAGATACACTAATACAGGATTTGAAACTATAATTTTAAGTTAACATTGTCATTGTACGAAAATGGAGGCTTGTCCCGACCAAGAATAGTTAAAAAATGATTAATGAAGTGGGATAAATGGCGCCAAACACTATTTTTTTGTAATCGGGACATAATGGGATCACACTCGCTGCGGGGGTGGAGCTTATTCTGGCTGAACAAGATACGCAGTGACAGATAATGTCTGAATGTCTCGTAATATTTTTTTTATCTTGAGTGGTATTTTGTGAAATCTGGTTTTCAGTTTTGGAGTCCAGGGCACAGTCGAAATAACACAATATCACATCCTCGTGTCTTTGCCATGTTCCGGTTAACAAGGTAGTCTTGAAGTAAGCCAGACGTATATGCGAGCTCATTTCTGAAGTACGGCGATTCTCTAGCATTTTAATTTATAACTGGAGCTTCAAGCAAAACTTGCTAGCTTAGCTGCAGCTTATGTCGGTACGAGTGAGGTCTGGGCCTTTAAGACCATGGCCTGGTACCTGCGCCATTGCCGATTATGTTTGCTAAAATTAGATTTAGTTAGCATATGGTAAACGCTAACCAAGCGTCTTTGCGCTAACTAGTAGGTCTACTGAGTAGCTGGAGAGGTAACATAATGTAGCACAAGCAGAGTCAGGCGTGGTAGTCTGTTATCACTCCTTAACTCCTTCTTCGTGTCGTCTTTTTCTTTCTACCACTTTATTTCTCTGTTGTTTCACGACGACTATCATCTCTTTCACTCTTAACAACGTTGAGGAGGAACGCACTAGAGTGTAGATGCCCAGCTGGTCTAGTCTGTTACTTTTTCTAGCGCTAAAATTTGTTACTCTTGTTAGTAAATTAAATTAAACCACAAAGAACCTAAAAAAAACATCTCTTAAGAAAAAGTTTAAAACTACCGAAAATCATACTCGGAAATCGGATGGATTTTGAATTAGTTCTGGACTAGACTCTAAAGAAACGGTTCGTCAATGGCAAGACCTCTGTTTAAGAATTTTCATAACTGCTGCTGGCAGTATGTGATCTTTGTGTTTGATGGATTTAAACACCAGCTATAAGGGCACTGAGCCCAAAAAGGACCCTTTTACAGTCGTTTACTCTGCTGCCATGAGTAATCAGGGTAAATAGACGAGTCGTAATCATGGAAACAACAACTATGTGACAGCGTACAAACTCAGCTTCAGCTACTGTTAACGGTATCGAACACGGTCGGTTTTGGACATGAAAACAGAAGTTCTGCGGACTCAGTCAGTGGTCTCCCAGACTCGGTCGGGCTTGGACATAAATATGCAACGGGGCAGCGGTCGAGTGCGCAATAGAGCTGTGGGAGTTAACCCTTTGGTGCGTTTAGTGCTCTTTTTTATTTCTCATGTAAATTAAAGTACAATATGATGTTAACGTAAAAAAATAATAAGATCTTGGAGAGAATCCTGACCTCTGTTCCATGCACAAAATCGGCTATCCTCTTTTTAGCCAGAATCGCCCAGCCCCACTGGTAAGTCACTTGTTTTTGTACTCCTCATTCCTACATCTATGCAGAGATCCTGGGCGCATTGCTGTCAATTTTGACCATCTGGCTGGTGACGGGAGTGTTGGTTTATATGGCCGTGGAGCGCATCATCAGCGACGACTACACCATCCAGGGAACCCTCATGCTCATTACCTCTGGTTGCGCTGTGTTGGCTAATATCATGTGAGTGTAATACTAATTTATATGTCGTCCCCGACAGCAAGGTTTTTTATCCCCGAAAGGCCCCTAATCCTCTGCGTTGGACCAGCAACCCCCCTGATTGAACCCCTCAAATGTAGAGTTATGTCCAGAAAACAGTTTTTTTTATGAAAAAGCTCCCCCTGGTGCATAAAATATGAACTATTATAATAAAATATGATTTATAGAAGATAGATTTCCTCATTTTTATTTATATGCACCAAATGTGGACTAAATCAGATCAACGTTTAGGAAGTCACGTCCGAAAAGCAGTGTTTTTCCTAAAAAGCTCCCCCTAGTGAGTAAAATATGAATAATCCGAATAAAATAAGACATACACAAGATGGATCTCCTCAAGTTAATTCTTCTGCACCAGATATGGACTAAATCGGAACAAGTGATTGAAAAATTAAGTTTGAAAAACTGTTTTTTTTTTCTTAAAAAAAAAAGCTCCCCCCTATTAAGGTAAATTAAGATAAATACAAGGGCATCTTACGTAAATGCCAAGTCAATATGCAGGACGAGATCATCGGCTGTGGAAGCCCTTGAAAAGAAAAAGTCAAAAGATGAAAACTAGGTAAATCTCCTCGAGGCAATTCATATGCACCAAATTTGTGAAGAAATCAGACCAACAGTTGAGAAATTATAACGCAAAACCTTTTGGAGATAAAAATTCACGCTAGTAGTAGAATTTTACAGCTGACCTGTCCTCAAATCAATCCAGTTCTTCCTCTCACTAAGGTCTATGTGGGTATAACATTTGAAAATGATCCATTGAAATAGTTTCTGAGTTATCACAGCTAACACGAAGGATCTGTGGAGGCGGATGATGAATGCATAATTTCCTTGACTTTTCGTGGACATACAGTAATTAATGATATTTCAGAGAGAGGGGCAAATTTTTAAGAGGCGTGTCTTTTTTTCTTCCATCCATGATGGAATCCGTTTCATAACTTGTGAATGATTTTTTCCTACTCTCAAAAGCATGGCGCTCACCCTCCACCAGTCCGGCCACGGCCACAGCCACGGGGGTCTCAGCTCCAACGGACACGGCCACAGTCACGGGGGTCTCAGCTCCAACGGACACGTCCAAAGTTACGGGGGTCTCGGTTCAAACGGGGAAAGCCACAGTCACGGGGGTCCCGGTTCAAACGGGGAAAGCCACAGTCACGGGGGTCCCGGTTCAAACGGGGAAAGCCACAGTCACGGGGGTCCCAGCTCCAACGGAGAAGGCCACAGTCACACGAAAGGAGAAGGAAACAATATGTGCCTGAATCGTAAACATTCGAGTCAAGACGTGGAGGAAAACGGCGCTGATGGCGGTATGTTCCTATTATAATACGTGAAATTGCAGAGCCGAGGGACTGACTCAGACTTTGTTTAGCCCGCCTCTTGAAATACCCCCCTGGTTATATTCAGGACATGCATCTTGTTGAATTGCTGCTCTCTTTCAGGAAAGAGGGCTCAGCAGGCTAATGCCAGTGTGCGAGCAGCCTTCGTCCATGTAGTGGGAGATCTTCTCCAGAGCATCAGCGTATTTATCAGCGCACTCGTTATCTTCTTCAAGGTGAGTTGAGGAGAAGAGAGTTGGTTTAAACTACATCGACATTTTAAAGTGACCCTATTCTGCTTGGTGAGGTTTTAAATCTGATGAATTTTGGAGTGTTCTTTAGCTTCTTGGCGCATGTCGAGCATTGATGATGTCAGAGTCCCCTGTATAAAAGACAGCTTTTCTTTCAGCCGGAATACAAGATTGCTGACCCCATCTGCACCTTCCTGTTCTCCATTTTTGTCGTGTGTACCACCTTCACCATCATGAAGGATATTCTGATTGTTCTGATGGAAGGTAGGGCTTTCAATCCTGTTCCTAAAAACAACATGCAGTGTTTTTATATTGTCGCCCAGTCGCAATCAATCTGACACCTCATCTTATTTTTTTTGTGAGAAAGAAGAAAAATAATCTTTTGTATTTTTTGTTGTAGTATTTTTCTAAAACTCTTTAATGCCTACCCTAAGAAGGGAAAAAAACTATGGAAAAAAAAAATGTATTCACATATTTCTTTCGGCTCCTTGACCTGTGGTCTTCCCCAGGGCTCCGTCCTTGGCCCCTTACCCTTTAACCTATACATGCTGTCACTGGGTCGTATTATACACAGGTTCAGTCACATTTTCCTATAACAATTGTGACTCAAAATATGCTCAACCAAAAAGTTGAGCAGGAATGGATGATTATTATTATTATATATTTTTAAAAATCAAAGTCATTATTTTGATTCCTGATCTTTTTTTTTAATTACTTTTTTTTTTTTTGACATTATCATTCATTAATTTTTTTAATTAAATTATTATTATTTTGATTCCTGATCTTTTAAAAAAAAAAAAAATTATAAATTTTGTAAAAAAACAATTGTGTTTCTTTTGTTTTTTTTCTTTTTAACCCTTTAATGTCTAACCAAAGAAATAAAATGGCCAAAAATCTATTTACATATTTCTTTGGGGCATTTATTAATTTAATCTATTAGAAGTTAATTTTCCATAAATAAATTGACCAAAAGATGACAAATTAAACAGTAGAAATAATCATACTTGCACAATTATTTCATGATTTAATTTTGGATTTAATGGAAAATAGTCCATTTTGGTTAGACAGGCTCAAGCTTTTGGTAAATAATGTTTTTAGAAAACTACTCATCATTTTTGACTCATTTTTTTTGACTCCTCATCTTTATTTAAGATATTTTACACTTTTACGATTGTTCATTCACGATTCAGGTACTCCGGCAGGGATGACATACCGTAAGGTGCGGGAGCTTCTGCTGTCCGTGAAGGGGGTGACCGCCGTCCACAACCTCCACATCTGGGCCCTCACCATGAACCAGGCCGTATTGTCTGCACATGTGGCTATAGGTGAGAAGAGCTCCTATGAAATCATGAGCTGTGTGATTATTACACATTCATCCATTGACAGTAACTCCAGGCTGTAAACCTAGTGAGAGTTTAGAACCTCTGTGTGCTGCTGGGCTGAAGATGTGTGTGAAACTTCCATATTTTAGAACTTCTACTTTCATCTTCTTCTGTTGTCTCTTGGTTGGATCATGTGAACTTGTGGAAGGTATACGACTCTGTTCTTTGTTTTCTCTCGCCAACCAGTAATAGTCTTCAGCCATAACAATGTAACCACTGATCTCGTCAAAATGGCAACAGTCAGTGGGCGGGATATACAGTATTAGGCTTTTTATTGTGTGGAAAGCAGAAAAAACTGGCAAGCTTAAGGATCTGAGTGACTTTGAGAGGTGTCAGATTGTGATGGCTAGCCTACTATGTCAAAGCATTGCAGATCTTTGTCTGCAGTGGTGAGTACGGACCAAATTATCTAATCCATCCTAATGAAGGACAACTGGTGAACCGGTAATGGGCACTCAGGCCTCACTGATCCATTTGGGGAGTCTGTGAAGTCCGATCCCACAGAAGGTCTGCTGTAACACAAACCGTTGATAAAGTTAATGGTTGTTCTGGATGTGAGTATCATACTCAGTAAGCATCCTCACGTATTTGGTACCGGTCAGTCCATGCTGACGCCCGTCAAGCACCAAGAGTATCTACAATGGGCAAAGCAGCGTCAGAGCTGGACTACGGAACAACTGAAGAATGTTACCTGATCTGCGTCTTCTGAATCGTGTTGTATTTTGCATCATATGGACATCTCGGTGCTTTTGCGTCACTTCGCTGTGGACGAGAGGCCACACGGGTTCACTGTGGGAAGAGGACAAACCGGTGAAGCTCTGGGCAATGTTCTGCTGGCAAACCTTTGGTTCTGCCATTCATTCGGAAAATTAATGACAATGTCAGTGTGAGAAAAGAACTATAAATAAAAAAATTTAAAAACCTTGTGATGCTGGAAAGAAAGTACTAGTACTCCTACAGAAAGAAAGTTCCCATTCTGGCTAATGATAGAGATGACAAAAGAACAATTTACCTGGAATTATCTATAGGCAATTAACAATTAACAATTTTCTGCAAGTGAATTAATTGTATTTCAATAATTGAACAATTACTTTATATAGATAGACCGCAAGCTCATTTTTTGCAGACATAGCTTCAGGGGAATGTTTCACCCCGCGACGAAGCTTCCTGTAAAGTCCTCTCTAAAAATAGCCTCCAAGTTTGGACGCTACGTTTCACACTGGATATTATTCACCAGAATCATTTGGCCATGAGCTAAACTAATCCAAAAAAATAATGGGGGGGACACTTAAATCGCAGATTGGATCTCAATGAACAAAATATTCAAGTCTACAATCTTTGCTGATTCATAGTGTGTAGTTTAATGAGAACTATGGCGCAAGAACGGTCAGTGGAAACCAGAACCTGGGACCTGGATTCTAAATCCCAGCCAAAATAAAGTGAGAAAAACTGAAATCCCGGACCACAATGTGTCCCAGTCGTGTGTTTGACCTCCTGACAACATCTGAACATGATCATGATGAGCGGGAGGATGGTGTCCTGAGGGATTTCCTCCTAGATCTGGATCAGGGAATCAAGTCCCAAAAGTTCTCGGGTGGATCAGGTCTGGGGAACGTGAGGACCAGTAAGTGACATTAAGACCCACCGCCCACTGGGTTGTTGACCTTATAAGCCCCACTCCTCATGTTATCTCCTCCAAACTCTTGAGAATGTTCTGAATGTCTTGAGACACGGCAACCATTCTGGACATTCCACCCTTGAAGATCTAGACTTACCTGTGCAACCTGGATGGGCTGCAGGTACCGCATCATTCTACCAATAGTGACAGGGTCAGAAATCAGTCAGGAAGGATGAGGAAAGGGAAATGGTCCGTTGCCACCACCAGCAGAACCAGAACCTTTTTGGGTCGTCTTGCTCTTGCCTCTCCTGTCCACCTGTTGTCACTGTCATTTGAACCCAAGCAGATGAAACTAATTCGCAATCGCTTACACCTCCTTACTGGTCAAATCCAGATCCCACAGGCAGGGGCAAAAATCCAAGTTCAGTGTCGGAGGGGACACCAAGATGGGTTATTTCTTTTAGCGTAAACATTCTACAACAACTCCTTCTCTAATATCGCTTTGACATTACCATGAAAACATCTACAGATGGTTCCTTCAAAAAGCTTTTCTTCAAGTTTCTCGCCAAAAACTAAATTTGCTGGTTGTTACTGAATAGACATTGAAGGCATCATACAATATGCCTCAATGCAATGTGATACTGACAACTACGTTAGCGAGCTGTCCTGCCGATGTCAACAGTAAACATTTGTTTGATTTGTTGTTCACATTTAAGCGTTATCAGAGTCACTGGACACTTTTTAGAAATAAAATAAGAGTGTCTGAAAAGTGACCTGAAACTTCTAGCCACCGTCTGTCACCGACTCCTGGGCTGGCCTCTGTGATGGCTTTTACTTAACGCCATCAAAAACCATTTTCCTTTATTATGGAGATTAGATCCTAATGCCGCTGAGAAAGTTATTAGGTAGTTATAACCTTATAACCCTGGTTGTTATAAGGTGCTTTCAATACAAATTATAATGTTAGAAAAATTCTACTATATTATATAGTGATTTGTTACATTTATATTATTGGGGGGGGGGGACCCTGTGGAAAGGGGAAACATGTCCATCTTGTCTTTTTGGGCTCTCAAGTGTTTTAATCACATTAATATTTAGTTTGAAAACACAAGTTGACTAATATTTTTTTAATTGTTTTTTCTTTCTGTACCTGTCCCACCCCCCACCCCAACAGATGAGTCGGCGGACTCTCAGTCTGTCCTAAGAGAAATAACACAGGCTTGTTTCTCTTCCAACTTCCACTCTGTTACGATTCAAATGGAGGAACAGGTCAACCTGAAGCCCGGATGTAACCTGTGTGTGGACCCAAAGCAGTAGGAACCTGCATTAAGTCTCTATGTGATCCCAGCAGAATATGGTCAATCTATGATTTAGCTGCTGTAATATTTAGCGGTTCTGCTCTGCCTCATTGATCTAGA
Source organism: Lophius piscatorius (assembly GCA_009660295.1). Lineage (NCBI taxonomy): Eukaryota > Metazoa > Chordata > Actinopteri > Lophiiformes > Lophiidae > Lophius > Lophius piscatorius. The sequence goes on from VRLP01005718.1 coordinate 31,605, forward strand.
CTCTGATGCTAATGCTTAACTCACGTGACATGGGGGTGTCTTATACGGACATATGTCAACAGATAAATCCAAATGTGTATGTAAGACTAGCTATCTTGTTATTAAAAGGATTTTAAGCTCTTTTTAAACCATCAATCATCATCATCATGTGATGAAATATTGACGAGTTCTCCATGCTTTTATGTACTCGCTTTTAAATGCCTTGTCCGATGTTTCATTTTCTGGTGTTTCTGAATTTATTTTATTTATGTAACTACTAATTTACTTCTCATAAATGCACATCTTAACTACTGAGTTTAACTTTCTGACGTAATGGTTAGTCCCTCAGGCTAATGCGGCACTACTGTCTACCTTATCCTGCTCCATCAGCTAAGAGCGTCATGTATGCATGTGTACACAATCCTGACTCTGAATGTAGACCAATAAATATTTTTACGCATGGACAATCTCAACCCTGACTCGCAGATGCGCTTGAGTAATCGTGAGTTTGAGAAGCTATATATCCTTTCTATTCCCCTGTTTCCTCAGTATATTGGCGGTTGGTGGATTGTACAGTTTTCAGGTAATATTCAATAAATATTAATAATTTTTCCGATGTATCTTGCCTTATTTTAATCATCTGATTCGTCATGAAGTACTCCATCAAAGCCAAAGAGGTTTAGAAACATTGCATATTAAGATAAAATATTACTATGTTTGTGAAAATTCTTTTTTTTTCTTTTTTTTGGGCCATTAGTAAAGTAGCACATGCGCAAAATGGAAAGAGTACTTCGGAGAACTGATGAATGAAGAAAGAGAGAAGGGCCGACGGTGCGAGGAGAGAATAGGAATGAGGGTCAGTCATATGGTGAACAGTGAGGATGAAGGAGTAGAGGTGAAGAAAGTGCAGGAGTTTAAGTATTTGGGTTTAACTGTTCAGAGTAACGGGGAGTGTGGAAAGGAGGTGAAGCAGCGAGTGCAAGAAGGGTGTCAGGAGTTATCTGTGACAGAACAGATAACTCAGAACAGATAACAGATATGAGCAGCAGGAGTAAAGGAAAAGGTTTCCAAGACTGTATTGAGACCAGCCCTGGAAGTGACAGAGTTGAAGATGTTCCGATGTTCTTTAGGAGGATCAGAAAGGAGGACCAGCCTAGCTTAGACGTCTTGCAGACAAAAGTCAGAGAGGCCAGAATGAGATGGTTCTGACGTGAATAGAAAACTGAATATATTGGTAGAAGGGTGCTGGAGATGGAGCTGCCCAGCAGGAGGAAAAGGGGAAGATCAAAGAGGAGGTTTTTGGATTTGGTGAGAGAGGACATGAAGTTGGTTGGTGTGACAGAGGAAGATGCAAAGGACAGGGTCGGATAGAAACATGATCCGCTGTGGTGAGCCCTAAAGGGAAGAGCAGAATGAAGAAGGGAAGCTGTAGCTAAGTAGGTAGAGGATTGCAAGGAAGCCGTATTTGGACCCAGCAGGTCTACATGCCGTAGGATCCTTAAGCAAGACCCTGTATCTAATGTAGTCTCCCCAGGTGATTCACAGGAGCACCCATGCCCACTGCTCCCTCAGAGATGGGTCAAATGCAGAGAAAATTTTTCATTTTCATTGCACATTTCTGGCAAAATGTCTTTCCGATGGCTTGCATTGTAGAAAGTTCTGGGTTCATATCCAACTACGGACTTGGAGCCTGTCTGTGTTGACTTTCCATCATTCCATCCAGGTACTCCAGCTTTCTCCAACTGTTCAAAATACATGAAAAATAGTGCAAATAAGAACTCAACATTAATTTTTCTTTCATAAGAAAAAACTGTAAGAACTGTCTTTTTCCGGAACCACTGATTTCCATTGTGCGCACAAGATAGGCTAATAAGTTACGCTCACAAAACATTTAATGGGCCAACCCGGGCATACAGAATGTTATTTTCACTTCCAAATGCCAAACAATTGGTTTCCGTAAGTTAATTTCATGGTGTCAGAACACATACACAATGCCGACCGATTTCAAAGAACAGGCCTTTGCAATGCTGAATTTAATTTTTTTTTAAATTATCCTGTGCCCACGATATAAGATAATATAAAGAGAAATAGATAATGTATAAGAGAAGATAATATATTGTGCAAACCAGACAAGTTCTGCCCACAAGACAATAAGTTGTACGCACGTGATAATTAAACAGGGCCTACAAGTTAATATCTTGGGCGCACAATATTAAAAAATAATTCTCGAAGGACCTCAGTGTCTCCCTCGCTTTTAATTGACGCTGAGGTTAAAGTGTGATGTGAGCACAGGAGTAAGAACATATCCACCCATCATCCAGAATTCAAATGTTTTCTTGTAGCACAACATTGCCCACCCACATGGGCTTCATGTGTGCCTACTTCCTGGAGGTGAATGAAGTCACAGTTCACCGTTCTAAGTTTGTTTACTCCCGCTCCCGCTCAGAAAACTCCATTCCGTCCTTTTGCTCTGACGTGCGCACTATCGCGTCATCAGAATGCTGCAGCTTTTCCCATTACTGTCAATGGACTTTCCTCGATTAAATCATCCACTGTGCGGGTTAGAAAACGTGGAGTAGATTTCAGTCTTCTTCGGCCAATACAGAGACTCACTGCTCCATCTAGTATTAAAATCGAACTCTTTAATTCACAATCTCTCACAAACAAATCATGCCTCATACA
>VRLP01005719.1:0-34242 GCA_009660295.1 Lophius piscatorius
TTTTATTGATGCTTTTATCTGCTTTTACTTTGTAGCACTTTGAGATTTGATCCAAATGTAAAGTGCATTATAAATTAAATGTATTATCATTATTATTATTATTTCATTTTGTCTATTTTGCTTATATCCGTGTATTTTTCTAAACCCAATCTCACCAAATGACACAAAATTAAACAAATGCCATGAATGAAAAAGGAGCAGGAAGAAGAAATTCTTTCATAATAATAATATTACATAACTACAGATTGACCAAACTAATAAAAACTTCAACAGTACATAATCAAACACGGTCACTAAATCAAATTCAACAATAATAATGAAATACCATTTATAACCTTAACCTAAATATTACACTTAAAACACTTCTCACATCTCATTAATGCGTAAAAGATATAAAAATAATAATCTAATTAGAATTAGAATAATAAGAATTTGGGGCCCAAACCCGACCCTTGATGGACTCCACATTTTCCCTTCATGAACTACGAGTTTTCACCCCAGGAATTGAACATTTTTAAACTGGAGCGAGGAATTCTTGTGGCGCCAAGATGGGAAACATAGAGTTTCTCCAAACATCATACGTCCAGATAATGTTGTGAACTCTTTTGTTTTTGTCTGATAACAGAGTTGGTACAACTGCATGATGCCGGGTCCATGTTACTCACAAGAGTGACCCGGGTAACATTCAGGCAAGTAAAGCCGCGCAGATAGAGCGAATAAAACGGAACATTGACTCTCTCTGTTTCTGCAAGTGGGTTTTTTTCATAGTTTTCACTGTAGGAAACAGTAAAAATGGACATGTATAAGGATCTGAGAGACTTTGGCAACGTCCAGATTGTGATGGTTAGACGACTGGGTCAGAACATTTCCAGAACTGCCTGTCTTGTTGGGTGTTCCCGTTCTTTACAGGCTAGTACCTACCAAAGGGAACCAATAAAGGACGACTGGCGAACAGGTGGTTCATTGAGATGCTACTAGAAGACAATTTGCTGAAAGGACTGGTTCTGATAGAACACTCCTGGTATCACACAGCTGTTCCGGCAGCAATAAGGGAACCTACACAATAAGGGAACCTACACATAAGGGAACCACACAACCTACATAATGTTGGTGGTTTTAATGTTATGGCTGATGTTGTATGCTTGGCTAGAAAGAGGGAAGTTTGTATGGGTGGAATAATCTGAATTTGTTCAGGGTGACTGCACAATCAACTTCCTGTTCTGATTTCCTGTTCCAGCCAGATGTGGATGGTTTTAGAGCTGACCGTCGGTCCCTCAGAGAGAGGACAGAAGAATCTGACTCATCCTGACGTCTGACACTGGCTAATTTCATCCACGGCAAGAAGTCAGATTCATCCTGGCATCGGTCGGGCTCTGGTCCACGGTGACTCACGCTGATGTTGTTCATGAGAGTCACTTCCACAAATGATCCCGACCGATGAATCAGCAGGGATGTTCCAAACCAGATTCGTGGCTCATCCTTGGGGTATGGCTATCGTTTGGTTTGTTCGGCGGTCCAGCATGCCGTCTGTATTCAGTTTGATATCTGTTTTGGCAGCCATTAGCTTAAATACAAAGACTATAGTTAGGCTCTGGCTCAGGCTGGTCCTGGACCAGCTCTTAGTTCTGCTGCCACAGGCTTAGACTACTTCTATTTTTATATCATTTAATGCTATATTCATGCCAAATAGATGCACCACTGACTCTATTTCCTCCCCAAAGTTCTTTTGGTTGGGAGTCTTTGTGTTCTATTGCCCCGCAGGTTCTCAGGAATGGGTGTAGTTCTGGTTCTGGTTCCTGGCTGTACCGAGCCCTGGATCGTTGCCGCATCTACTTTCAACTGGACCCCATCCTCTACTGCTATCGCTAATACTCATATATCCAATACATAGTACCACTACTACTATTGCATATGTATATTCTAGTACCACTACTACTGTTACTACTGTAATCCTTGTTAAAAAGGGTTTTTTGGGGAGTTGATCCTGACCCGGACCGAGGGTCTGTGGACTGAGGAGGTTGCATTATGTACAGATTGTAAAGCCCATCAAGGCAAATTATGATTTGTGATTTTGGGCTATAAAAAATTAAATCAATATCGGGGAAACAACAGTACGATAGAACGCGTCTCTATGAATAGCCAGGAAGGCGCAATATTGGGTTTGATTGAGGTAGTAACAGATGTGCATCGGTATAAGGTGAAACAAGATGAGAAACAAGATGTTGGACTAGATGCCAACGCTGCTGCGTCATACATCAAGTCCGTCTTGGTTTGAGGGATGCCAGCTCCCTTTATCATCAAACGCCGATGATTTTGAATGAAGAAAAAGGGGTAAACATGGCAAACATAACCTTTTCACATATAAAGCAGGGCTAGATATTCATTACTGATATCTACAACGGTATTTTAACTAGCCAAATTCATGACTCAGTCATTTTGATTAGTCATAACTCCAGTTCAAGATATCTCTAATCCCGCTCAAGTCAAGATATCTCCATAGTTCTTCATACGTGTCTTAAATTCACTTTTGACCGTTCTTAAAGTGTATCCCTCCCGCTGATAAGATAAAGTGGTAGAAAGAAAAGAATTCTCTAAAGGTGCTGCTGAGGTTTGTTACACCACCAAATCACCACAGAAGAGGAAATGAGAATCGCTCCTGGCTCCAAAATCCTCCTCTCTCCTCTCTTTGAGGAGGAAGTTAAGGGAGCAGACGCCGTGAGTCAATCCAGCAGCTCTGAGGAGGAAGTTCAGGAAAACACGCAGTTCTATTCTGGAAGGTTTTTAAAGAATAGATTTCAAAGTTCTTCGTTGATTGTCCTTAAATATCGAGGAGCGTCGGAGATCAGACTGCTGACTAATCAGTTTCTGTTCACTCACGCTGTAGGAAAATTTTAAAGAAACGCATGTCCGAGTTACTTTTCACCTCTGCGGGGCAAACTGTACATGAAGATTAAACGGAGGAGTTGGATGATAAAAACAAAGCAACGCAAAGAAGACCATAAGGTCTTTTCAGGGATATTTCTATCCCTGAAAAGTCTGGGATATTATGGAATCGGCGTCGCTTGCGCCGCCACCGATCCCTTTTGTTCAGGCCATAACTCAAAAACGATATCATGGATCATTTTCAAATTTAATATCAGCATAGATCTTAGTGCGAGGTAGAACTGGAGTGATTTACGGAATGGTCGGTCGTATATTTTTAAAACCAGGTTGAAGATTTGTCTCTAAAAGTTTCTGGGCCGTAATTCCTCAACTGTTGTTCCAATTTAGTCCAAATGTGGTGCGGCAAATGAATCAACTCCAGGAGATTTATCTTAAATAACTCATAAAATGTATATTACTTTGCTATCTTATACTCACTACTAATCACTAAGAGCAAGTTTAAAAAAAAAAGAAGAAGAAAAAACACTTTTTTTTTCAAACATCATTTGATTTGAGGACTTCAATCAGAAAGCGTTGCTCGTACGAAGCAGGGGATTGGGGACTTTTCAGGGATAGACCCTTGCTGTGGGGGACGACAGTGTAGGCATGGTTCCGCAGTTAGACTTAAAGGCATAATTCACCAACTAATTAATATTCAGTCTATATATATTCGTCTACAAACTGAGGGGAAAAAACTGTTTAAAAAAAAGTCTAAAAACTATTTTGATGATAAAAATGGAGTACAGCAGAGGACATAAAAGCGACAGAGCGACCGAGCGAGAGCAAAACACCCAACAGAAACACACCTTTGGCTTCAACAGACGGACAAAGACAAGAGACCTTCAGAGGATTGGAACCAGAGTCGGACCTCATCCTCTTAGACTCTTTAGCTATTAGTAGCGTTAGCTGTATATGTTGAATTGTATACTGACTTTTGGGTCGACGGTCCTTTGATGTTTTCTTTGCGTCTGTTGTGACTCCCTTGTGAAGATGGTCTATTAAAGTGATTATAGAATTGCAAGTAGCTGTTAATGCTTTGAGGGAGAAAATACTTTTTTGGTGTCAGATAATATTTTTTCTTAGTTCAAAGGATAAAAGGATAATTTAAAACTAGTATTTTCTGTTCACCAGGGCAACAGAGTTAAAACTAGACCTATGCTGTGGTTTCAGACAGCAGAGGTATGAACCCCCGAAAAGTCCCCAATCCCCTTCACTGCACAAGTTATCCCCCCGATTGAACCCTAAAAAATGAAGTTTGGAGAATTTTTAGTAAAAACAAAATAAATTAAAAAAAAAAAACTCCCCCTAGTGAGTAAAATGTGAACCTTTAGAGTAAAATATGTTAAATACGAGATAGATCCCTTCATATTCACCAAATCTGGACTAAATCAGATCAAAGGTTGATAAATTATAGACCAAAAGCTTTGGTGATAAAGCTCCCCCTACTGCTGGTAACATACAGCTGACTTTCCCCAAAATCACTCCAGTTCTTCCTCCTACTAGGGTCCATGTGGGTATAAAATTTGAAAACGATCCACGAAATGGTTTTTGAGTTATAGCGTTAACACGATGACGATTTCATGATATCCCCGACTTTTCTCAAAAGCCAAAAAAAGCCAATATAAATATCGGCAAACGTTTCTCCTTGTGAATAAAACAAACAACATATACAAATATTTATACAAGCAGCAACAGATAAAAATGCTTCGGACATTTCGAGACAAAACTTTATTGACAATTGTAAATAACGACGACAGGTTGCTGGAGCCGGAATCCCTGGAACAAGATAAAGACCTCTACCTTAGGACCTCAAGGTTCTGCTGGTGCGCGCGTCACTAGAAGTTCAGAGACGTAGGCGAGAAAAACTTTAAAGGTGGTCAGTAAAATCTATCCTAAAACATACTGGAACAAAAGGAGCGATGAGGTCACGTCTCATAGTTCTGCCTGAGGTTCTGAGTTCGGCTGAGTTCTCTTCATGGTGCATTTACTGAAAAGATCTGACGTGGATGTTGAGGCTGCTGGGGTCTCGGTCTGCTCCCCCGACGCCGTTTGCTCTCTGTTTCTTCTCAGAGTAACTAAACGTAGTTGTGTGGTGAACGAGTTCGTCTGGCAAGGTCACCCTATACGAACGCTCTCAATGAGGACATGCAGTAGGTTCTGCCCGTGTTCATGAATGCACCATCGTACTGGATAACGCCGGCCCCACGCCGTTTTGGACATCATCACGGTTGATGGCCATTTCACGTCCCTTCTGAGTCTTCATGCTAGTAGGTGTGTAGGAGTGTGTGCGTATCTCCCAGTAGTGACGCTGTGTGTGTTTGTGTGTGTGGCCGCCGATCAAACAGGCTTCATTTTCGTAACCAAAGCAGGCCAGCGACTGGGTTTCGGGTTCGGGTGTGTGCGTGTAGATCCGTTCCTGCCAGCGCTCTCCCCTCCTCGCTCGTGTGCAAGATGTGTGTGACGGGCGCGGGAGCGACCTCCCCTTTAAATCCCTCCAGCTGATGAACTTCTTTTTTTTTCTTCCCTCCGCACATCGTTCCACGTGCCGTGTGGACGCCACGTCAGCTGCATCAGCCCCGACCCGGCACACAGTGTGTGTGTGTGTGTGTGTGTGTGTGTTTAGAGAGCTCTGTATAAGGCTGTCTCCGGCAGCAGGGAGCAGTCCGAGTCCATATTTCATCATCTGGATCTGCAGCCTAGAGGCTGATGTTGCTGTTCAAGCTGCTCTGGAACTCAAAGAGTCACTCGACACCCAGCCGTCCACGTTACCGCCGGCGCGGCTTCCGGCTGTAAATACCTCAGGGTCAAATAAAAAACCGGGGGCCACAAACTTCGTTTTCACTTCAAGAAGAAAATCCAAACATTGTTCCTGTTCTGAGCTCCTGTACTATAAAGGGAGATGTGTCGCCTGAAGCCAAACCAAATTTAGGCTTAAGTCAGTGGAAAAGAAAAAAAAAAGACTTATTAACGTATTATAACATCGTACTTTCAGGGTAGAAGAAGAAGAACGCAACACAGCAGAGGCCGTACATCTGCTGAGAGAGACCGCTCTATTAACTGCCATCCCATAAACGTCACAATCTGCCTGATTCGCCTCGGCGATTGAGCTCAGCAGAGTCATCAGCCACCACCACCAGTCTACAGAATCCAAGAGGGGATGTAGATGCTGCCGATCAGGACATCAATCTTATTCTCCCATATCCATAATCCACCAAAAATAACATGGTGCTAGTTCGGTGCTGGCGCTAGTGCCAGTGCTTAGTTGGTTCAACTCGGGTACCTCTTAAGAACCTGTTGACGCTTCCATTGGCGAGGAGCCAAGTCAGAGCCAGGCCATTACGTCACCGTATAACGTAATTGTTTACTTGGCTCTAGACCAGCAAAGACTTCCTCTACGACGAACCTCTAAGACTTTTCCCAAAATCAACCTGCAGTTTAGGGCTGGTGAACCTGCAACCCCTGAGTCACGCCGCTTGTAGCGTGTGAACGGTTGAGATTTGCCAACCTTTCTCAAACTCAAGCCTGTTCTTCCTGGCACTCAGATCTATTTAGCTACAACATTAGAAAATGATCCATGAAAAGTTTTTTGGGTTATTTCCAGAAAACAGTCTTTATCGTAACCTCCCCCAAAAAAACAACCTCAGCCCTGGTGAGTAGAATATAAACTACTAGAGTAAAATACGATGTTTATAAGATTCATACCCACCAAATTTGGACTAAATCAGAACAATGGTTGAGAGATTATGGCCTGAACATTTTAGAGCTAAAGCTCTCCCTAGTGTCAGAAATGTACAACCCAGCCTTCCCGAAATCACAATAATTCCTCGTCACACTAAGGTCTTTGTCAATACCAAATTTGAGAATGATCCACGATATAGTCATTAAGTTATCGCGTAAACACAAGAGATCGGTGGCGATAACGAGTTTTCGGGGTGTATGATATGTATGAGTATACGTATCTAGCAGGACTCCTCATACATATCTAGCAGGACTCCTCATACGTATCTAGCAGGACTCCTCATACGTATCTAGCAGGACTCCTCATACGTATCTAGCAGGACTCCTCATACGTATCTAGCAGGACTCCTCATACGTATCTAGCAGGACTCCTCATACGTATCTAGCAGGAGTCCTCATACGTATCTAGCAGGACTCCTCATACGTATCTAGCAGGACTCCTCAGCGGATTCAGGAAACATAACGCCAAACATGAAGAGCAGCAGCGGAATCGTTTGACATGCATGTGAAGAACTTTATTCTGTTTACTGAAACCAACGGGAAACATTTTAAAACTTCGAAGTCGGAGCAGCATTGTTACTCCTTTGGAGGAATCCCCCCCCCGAAGGCGCTGGACTCCCTCAGCTCAAGGTAGACGTCGTGAAACATCAGTCAGCGAGGCAGCCTGAAGCAACAACCTCCACGTATCCGATTCTCCCAGCGCTGCTGTTTGAGCGCTCCTCTGGTGGCAGAAGAAGTTGGATACGGTCGAAACTTTCCGAAGACGTAAGACTGAAATGTGGTTCTGAGAGACGGAACCACAGACCTTTGGAAAATTGTGCTCACACACTGATACCCCCAATGTCAACAGGCAGCACTCTGCATCAACGTGTGTCTGTGAACCGAAGAGTCAAGTTAGAAGTGGGCTCAGCTGTAACGGACAAATGTGTGAAAAAACTCTTTTCCGTGGAAAGAAAAGTGGAAAAGCCAGACTTGAAGATGTGGAAAACAGAAAAGACTCTCATGTGACCCAATGAGTCACAGAGGAGAGACCTTCAGCTGTTGAACTCCTGTTGCATCAATACACCTCCGATTGAGTCACTGTTGTAGGACCTCAAGGTTCAGTGGAGATCTCGTCATATAAAAGGAAGGTAATAGTCCTAATGATATATTCGGTTTGGTAAAACCGGTGGATTTTAAAAGGGGGCGTGTCCTCTTCCATGGAAGATGTTGTTCTGCCGTCTTTGTACAGTAGCCTGGAACGGAGCGACAGAACTTCGTTGGAGGAGTTTTAACAATTTCGGGTCGAAGTAGCAGAGAGACAACGAAGAAAGTTGCTGGATAACAGTTTTGTTTTTTGGAGATGTTAGTGAATTTTGACAATCGGAGGACCGGAAGGGAAACCTGAAGACCCGACTTGTTCCCGGCGAGGTTTTGCGCCTGTCGGATTCAACTCGACCAATCCGGTGACAGATGCATGCTGAGGGAGGATCCCGTCATGGGAAATCCCCCCTGGTGCTGGTCGGGATTTCCTCCATGGCGGTGTTCCGCATTTGGCTTTGGATCCGCTTGGAAAGATTTTGGGATGGTGGTGGCTCGTGCCTCGTGGGCTGCTCAGTGCCCAACAGTCCGGACCTCACTGCTTCCTGTTGGCGTGGACCAAGTGCTCGAGGCGAGGTCTCTCCTCCCCTCGTTATAGAGAGCCAGTCTCCCTCTCCTCCATAAAGCAGGAGATGCTCTCCTGCTTCTGGACCGGGACGACCCGCCGTCACCGAGGGAATTCTGCTCTCCACCGGAAAAAAATTCTGAAGGAACAAGTGAGATCAGTGAGTGAGATGAAACTCGTGCAACAAGACAAAGATCCCAAACAGAGGAAGAGGTCCCCCGTTGAATGGATCAGAGGGAGTGAAATCAAAGTTCTGGAGTGGTGTAGTCACAGTTTGGACCCGAAACCCACTGAGATGCTGTGGTTTGCCCTAAACACATCAGCTCATTCTCATATTCCCTCCAGCATTGCTTCACTAAAGCGGTTCTGTGAAGAAGAGCGGGTCAAAATTCCACCACAGAGATGTCAGAGAGATTCTGGATGTGCACTAGTGGGTTAGGTGGGATAACCTTATTTGGGTCATTAAATAAAATCTGATTTGATATTTTCTCACAGACTGTCATGGCAGAACTTCACATCTGGATGGACCTCTAAAAGAGCAGGTCCAGGTACTGAAGCTGCTGCTGAATCTTCTTATTCTTTATTTTTGGACTGCAAGCAGAGCAGAAGCTGCAGGGAACACATTCCTGCCAGAAATAGAGCGGAGCGCTGGAGCTGACCCACCTGACCCACTCAGCTGCATTACATAGATTGTGTCCCGGGTAATTGACATAGTAGCACATTTATTCTTGGAGCGGGCCCGCCTGCTGTGAATGAGGAACACCACGGCAGCATGCGTGTGGGCGGGGCTCCGACCGGCGGTGGCGTCACCTCACTACTGAAGGAGTTTCGGACCGGATCACTGGGTCGCGGTGTGAATTATTTTTGTGCAAGTTCAAATTTTCTTCTCTTCAAAAAGAAAAAAGAAAAAAGAAGTTTGCTCATTTGTTCTGAGTTGAAGAGTTGTTTCATCACCGCCGACTTATTCCTCATAAGAGAAATATTTTCCAGAGTGAATCTGATACACAGGAGGTTGAAATTAGATCCGACGGTCTCGGCCGCCGGAGACGGTGTCGGTCCCGGAGCGCTCGCCAGCCGGCTGTCCAGACTGAGCGCTGCTGCCTTTGATTCTCAGAAGATCAGCCGGTGAACCTGAAGGAGGCGGAGGAGGAGGGACGAAGGTGGGCGGGTGTGGGGTCGTCAAGTTCTTGGGTTCAGTCGTGGACAGAGAGGGAACAGCAGGGGAGTGTGTGTGTGTGTGTGTGTCTGTGTGTGTGTGTGTGTGAGTGATTAACAGCGACAGGCTGCCAAATATGGCGAGGGGACATGAGCATCCAAGTGTGTGTGAGATAGAGAGAGTGTGCCGGGGAGAAGTTGCTCAGGGTCTTTATTGGGATCATGTGACGTTGAGTTTTGTTTCACGCTTTCAGTCCAACACAAACTAGTTAAGCCGACTCCTGTCCAAATCCTATTTCTCTCCAAAGCTGTTGGCGCCGCTCATTTACGCGCGGCGGGGTTGAAGCGCGGACGTAGGTGTCGTCACGATTTCAGTCTCCATCACGTTTGGGTTTTTTTTAAGGCCCGCCGACCAGCAGACACTATGACATCACGGTAAACTGATACGATTCATCGGCGCTGGTGAGATGAAGGAGACGACGGAACCACGCAGATCCAAGTTCTGCTTGCCAACCCTGCTGGAAATGGGAATCCTTGTAGGGTCTCCTCAGATGCTGTCCAAAGCCAGCAAAGCAGCTACACCATCGCCTTAGGTGAAGCGGGGGTAACGCTTTACGGCCCAGAGGTGGAGGCGGAGGGGTCCGAAAACAGATCGTGACTGACTGAGCTGCCTGAGCCCCGGTTAGAACTGATGGTTTGAGCTCTAGCTGTTGGTTGAGGTTGTCCGCAGGTTCTCTTCAGGCCCGTCTCTGCACCGGGTCCTGGTACTTGAGAAGGAGAGGAGCCATACGTCTACGATCAACCGGTGTTGGTTCAGGTGGGCCGTTAAGAATAATGGAGTTCTGACCCCTCGTCTCTTTGTTATATTGGTTCCAGCAGATTGTTCTTGTTAGCACCAGAACTCAAAAACTGTCTCATGGATCAGTTTCAAACTCTATACCCACATAGACTTTAGTAAGAGGAAGACTTGGAGTGATTTGGGGAAAAGTCTGTTGAATACTTCCAACTTTATCGCCAAAGTTGTCAGGTCATAATTTCACAACCGTTTAGTCCAAATTAGGTGCAAATGAATATTTATTAAAACAAAACAAAAAGAAAACTGTTTTCCAGAAATAACTCAAAAAATATTTCACGGATCATTTTCTATTTTTTTTTACCCACATAGAATTTATTACGGGAAGAACTAGAGCGATTTTTGGGAAAGCTCTGTTGAATACTTCCAACTTTATCGGCAAAGTTGTCAGGCCATAATTTCACAACATTTAAAAAAAAATTTTTTTTTAAATGTGTTTTCCAATCATAACTCAGAAAAAATTTCATGAATCATTTTCAAATGTTTTAACCACATAGACCGTAGTTTGAGGAAGAACTGGAGCGATTTTGGGAAAGGTTGGTTTTATATTTCCAACACTAGGGGGAGCTTTAGCTTCAAAGGTTTTTATGTCCACTGCTTTTATCTCAGTTTTGGTTTGCAGGAAAAAAAAACATGCCGCAACATCAGAGATGCGTTGGACATCATCTATGAGGTTGTCCGTGATGCGAAGACGCCACCCAAACAAAAACAGCATAACGCAAAACGTGGGAAGGCGACTGTGACCTCCAGACTCCGTCCAAGGACGACTACACTTTTTTTTTTTACTGTTGAGATATTTTTCGCAACGATTGGTTTCAAACTGAAACAATAAAACATAAACTACGAGTACGCACGCCTGACTGTAAAAGGAAAGCTGCGGTAAGAACATAGAAAACGAGCGACGAGAAAGTTTGTCGACCGCACAGGAGGAACGGAGGGACGGCGTCCAACGTATGAAGTAATTGTGTACATATAGTCCAGGTTCCCACTGAAGGACGTAGAGGAATGACCAAATGTCGCACTGACTGAGCGGGACAGAGCAGCAGAGACGGAGCGAGAAGACACCGCTAACCGCGAAGCTAAAGAAGCTAACAGGCTCCAAAACAGCTGGAATTAATTGGGATTAATGAGCAAGTTTCTAAAGAACAAGCCGACTACAGGGACTTTAGTAGAACGATAATGGTGGACATTAGTGGAGCAGAGACAGAAACAGGAAATGACCTCACGCGCTCACGGGAGTGTGTAGAGGGAAAAAAAAGGTAAGTAGTAACAGACTAATTCCTGAGTCCAAACTGTCTGCGTAGCAGAGTGTTGTTACTTAGCCCTGCACTACAGACACACGAGGAACGCTCAGGGTTCAGTGATGAAGCAAACTCTTCATCACTCCGATCTGTAGGAACGTTTCCCTCTGGGATCACAATAAACCATTTTATTTCTGCATCCCTGTCTCTTTCCCCCTGCAGTCCTAAAAATAAAATCCTCCAGTAACACCACTCCACCACACTAACCTTGATCTCCCGCCCTGTTTCCACTCCTCCTCCTCCACCTCCTCCTCCTCCGCCTCCTCCGTTCTTCGTTCCTAGAATCTTCCACAGTTCAAGTTTCAGGGAACGTTTGGAACGTGGAGGCGCTGCCAGCTCCAGAGACTGTGGTTGGCTCCCACACACTGTTCTTTCTGTCTCTCCACATGCAGGTCACATGTGAGATTGTGTCTGTCTGCAGGTCCATCTGTCTGTCCAATTGGACCGTATGCTGTCCAGGACCTCTTCTGGCTGGAGGTCGGTGTGTCTGTACCGAGGGTCAACATTCAGCTGAATTGGCATCTGTCTGAGACGACCTCAACAATCCACCAGACATCACGCCATTGACCTGGATCCAAATGATCAAAAACCAACTTGACCCGCTTCCAAGCAGCGGGACAAGTCACAATCATTACCTCACAGAGGCACTAGAGCCACGTCCTTACATCAGATACACTAGAGCAAAGTAGTTACCTCACAGAGGCACTAGAGCCACGTCCTTACATCAGACACACTAGAGCAAAGTAGTTACCTCACAGAGGCACTAGAGCCACGTCATAACATCAGATACACTAGAGCAAAGTAGTTACCTCACAGAGGCACTAGAGCCACGTCATAACATCAATTACACTAGAGCAAAGTAGTTACCTCACAGAGGCACTAGAGCCACGTCATAACATCAATTACACTAGAGCAAAGTAGTTACCTCACAGAGGCACTAGAGCCACGTCATAACATCAGATACACTAGAGCAAAGTAATTACCTCACAGAGGCACTAGAGCCAGGTCATTAGTATGCAATCATTCATATTCTTACTTGAGTAAGGTTTTGAATGCAGTGGAGTATTTTCAGAGCGTGGTATTTGTACCTTTACTGAAATGAAGGATCTGAATACTCCGGCCACCATCAGTCCTGCCTGGCCCGAAGAAACTGTGTTGTATTTATTCTCTCAACCAGATTCCTGATCCAGTCTGTATGTAAGCCCATACAATATTAACATGGAGACATTAACGTTCCAGTCAGATAGCTCAAGGATTTAAAAAGTGAAGATCTGGTGAAGATCTCACGTACCTCCATGTCACGACACACACTCAGTGTCTGACTCTCCCCATTCATCTAGTTCTTTCATGCTAGATGAATGGTAAGAGCCCTCTCAACCTCCCCATCTCCTCTCCAGCAACTTTATCATTCATCTATACCAGCAGAGCCATCAGCCACCACCACCAGTTTACCGACTGGAAGCGGGGACATACCACTTCAAACACAAGCCTCCATCCACCCAACCAACCACCCATCTATCCACCCTACAGATATCACGCTCCTCATGGAGCATCAAATCTCATCTGGATCTGATGGGGACACATGTGAACCTAATCAGCCATTAATTCCTCTAAGTCTTCACAAACCAGAAGAACCGCACCGCAGGAGGACGAAACCATCCACTCATATATCAGAAGTGGAACCAGTGAGTAAATCCAAGGACACAATGTTCCTGAACTCAGATGTGCTGAGAGCTGTGACATTAAGACTTCCTGGGGGTTTGCCCTAAATAACGTAATATACAACCGGAAAGACAGACATGTGATGAGACACGCATTGACAAAGAAATGCCTCCATAGGGCCGAAGTGCTGTTTGTTCACACAAAGGGGCATCTGTGTTGAGGGGCCTGGCGGGGATGAAGTCCGGCTCAGTAGGACAGTGTGTTTTGTAAATGTGTGTACGGGGTCTGGCTGAGTGACAATAGCAGCAGTGTGACTAAACGAGGGTACGTGCAGTAGGGGTATCATGCCGGTGGCTAAGGAGTTGGAAACCCCTCAATGGAGGCCGGCGCCGGTTTGAGGCCCTCTTGGCCTCTGTGTATCAGCTGCTTTGTCTCTCAATCGTCAATTAACACGAAGTTCCTTTTGAAAGAGAAAAGGTCACCGCAAACATTAGAAGCCGGCCGCAGGAGCTGATATAAATATCAGGGCAATTATGCAGGGATAATGGGGTTTATTGTACGAATCCCCTGACTCCTTCCCACAGATGTCGGTCGTTGTCTTTGCTGCTGATTCCCGAAGCCCCTCCGATCTTATTGGTAGCTAACAATAGTAGTAATCTAATTATAATCTTTCCTTTATTTATCACATGCTAAACAATGCATACATAGAGTACAACGTCGTTAAATCTATCTCAGCAGCAGAAGTGGGCGGCCCGCTTTCAGGGTCTTGCTCAAGGACTGGGCTCGGACCCTGGTCTCCCGGTTGGGGGACTACTGCTTTACCCATTGAGCTAAAGCCGCCTGATAAAAACCAAACCTGCACCTACTTCCAGTAGAGGTGCAACTATGTCCCACTTTTTTGGCATGACTGTACTAAAAGACTTAAGTTTGTCGTTCCAGCTGTGGGAGGGTTGGCGGTTCAATTCCCCCTGGAGTCTACTTTTCTCCTTAAGTGAGATCCTGAACGCCTCACAGGGACTGGCTCAGAGGCACAGAACTGATTTCATACTGTTGTACTGGATAATCAACGCAATAATAAACTATGTTTACGTCCATACCTGTGACAGATTGGGAGAATCGCAATGCGGAGAGGATATCCAGGTTATCGCGTCACACGGATTTCTTTGCTGACACATTCGTTCACACAAATAAATTGGAGTCAATGTCGTTAATCTAATCAACTGACTTTAAAATGAAGCCCAAAGATACTTGTTAGGCAAACAAAAGTACTCACATTGACTTTGTATGTAAACTAGCCAACCAAGCAATAACCAGACAACCAAAACAACCAACCCTCCAGCGAACCAACCAACTCTACTGCCAAACAACCATCTAACCCTTGAGCCAACCAAACCTCAGCTTAACCAACCAACTCTTCGGCCAAACATCTAACCAGCCAGCCAGCCAGGCAACCAACCAAGCTGCGAGCTAATCAACTATCCATCCACCCTACCAACCAACCATTCAGCCAGCTGATCTTTCAGTCAACCAACAAACCAATCAAACAGCCAACCAATAAACCAGACAGGCAAGGTAACCAACTAACCCTCCAGTTAACCAACCAGACCCTCCAGCCGAACAACTTACCAGCCTGCCGACCACCTAACTCTACAACCAACCGACCAAACTGTCCCTCCAGCTTCAACCAACCAACCATCCAAACAACCACGACTGGTCAAACATTACCTTTGTATTGCTTTTTTAAACCCCTCGGTCGTTAATTCTTTTTCTCGGATGTCGAAGTGGTTTTGCATTTCATTCATTAGTTCTAGTAGTGAAGTTTTCTCGCGTTGGGACTAATTCCCTATAGATATATATTCAAACTACATCAGAGCTGTCCTGCACCAGACCGAGAGACGTCTCCTCACATGTCCCTGCTCACATGAATGTTTCTGCTCGGAACATGTTCTGAACGGTTGCGACATGCCGGGTCCACCGCGTCCTCTCCTGTCTATTATTATGCAGAAAGAAGAAGAGAGAACGGGGCGCTTCTGGTGCGAAGGCCTCTTCCTCCTGCTTATCCTGTTGCAGCGCCATGAATGAGCAGCTTCCCGTCAGACTGAATGGAGAAGTGTTGTAAATGTGTGCAGAGTGCAGTCAGATCGGAAGTATGTGGTTTTCATCTCGGCACCAATACTAACAGGTCAGATCAGCCAGGGTTTCAGGTCCAGCTCCAGTGGACCTCATCCTTGTTTGGACACCCTGGCCAAATTTTTCTTGGAGCACCAATTTGGCCCTGCCGATACAAAAACAATTTGAAACATCGTAAGGATTCTGTTCCTCAGAATAATATAGCTGTATACATAAGTTTGGCCATAACATTAAGACTACCTGCATAACTTTGTCCCCCTTTTGCCATCAAAACAGCTGTGATGGCGCCGACACTTTCTGACACCTGTCTATCAGAACCAGCATGAACCTTTTCACCAGTTTGCACAACAATCATTATTCCCTCCCTATGCACATTGGATCCTTTGGCACCCACAACCCTATTACCGGTTGTCCTTCATTATGCTACGTAATGCTAATTTTGGCGTCGCTCCCCTTGAAAAATTGTATCGCGCTCCTTCACCTCTAGCTTGCGGGTAAAATTAGAAGTAGCAATGTTCCTATCCTCACACTGAGATGTCCATCAGGGTGTGGTCCGGCCAGAACTCGCTACCCGACACCTGCAATTAATCACAGCTCGGAATTTGTAGTCATTATTCACACTGCATTTCTGGCATCACTTCCTGTGTCCACTGTGGGGGTATAGGACCCCCTCAGTAATCCCACGTCTTCCTCCAGAGAATGGTGTGAAGACTACACCGTGAAAACACTCAAACTTTAAAATGAGGTTTTCCACATCCGCCTTACATCCTGTCACCAGTAGATGGGGATAGCACTACAGGTGACATGTGGCCATTTTGCAGAGATTGGACCATCATCAGCACACCTGGAAAATCTAACTTTTTAATAGCGAATTATACAATTTTGCCACGCCTCCCTCGTCACACGTTTTGAAGTTATATAAGAGAACATGTTAAAAGGACAACTTATTTACACAGTAAATTCAAAACGTCTGACTAATCCTATAAGCTAGGTCTTGGCGATCAATCGTAAAAAGTTTGCGATCCCGATTCATCCTTTAAGATCATGGTCTGGTACCTCTGCCTTGGGGGATTATGGGAGTTGCTAAGTGCTAAAATAAGCTCTAGCTAAGCGCCAGGATTAAACGCTAAATGATCTAATTAGTGCTGACTAGGAGGTCTACTCTGTAGCAGGAGAGCTAACATCCCATAGTCTCCTATCACTCCTTAACGCCTTCTTCACACTAGAATGTAGACACACGTCAAAAACCCGGCTGGTGTCGGGATTCGGTCACGATAGCCAATTAAACATGATGCTTTCAAGTTATCGTAGTGTAAACCCAGTGTAAATAGGAAATAACGGATCTACTGTCTTTGTCTCTTGGCCTTGCTAACTTTTCAGCATTGGATGTGTTTTTTACGTAACATTGCTATCTGCCCCTGAACGCAGCACGGGCTATCTCATTCTCATGTAGTAGCCGAGCTTAAACCACGAAGGACTTAAAGAAAAGAAAAACCTATTTTGGTTAAGTTTTAAAACTCCTGACAAGCACACAGAGTAACCGATGTCCAAGTTTGTATGGATTTTGGTTCAGATATTTAGAGTCTAACGAAACAGTTCCTCAATGGTAAGACTCCAGTTTAAGGGTTAGGGTTAGCGTTAGGGGGTTAGGGTTAGGGTAAGCTGATGACAGTTTGCGATGTTTGTGTTTGATTGGGTTTAAACACCAGCTAAGGGCATAGAGCCAAAAACAGACCCTTTAACAGTCCTTTACTCTGCTGTCAGTCTCGGACATGAAAACAGAGAGGCTGCTGGGTTCGGGCCGAGTTTAGTGAGTAGTCTCGCCGTCTGGGTCAGGCTTGGACATAAATATGCACTTGGGCCGCACTCTAGTGCGCAGTAGAGCTGTGGGAGTTAACCCTTAGGTGCCCGCATACATCTATCTGTGTTACCCACGGACAGTGCGTGGCGTTTTATTGTTTCTCATGTCCATAACAAAGTGCAGTATGATGAAAGTTTAATGGTAAGATCGTGGGGAGAATCGCGGTCACAGTTCTGAGTAAAAAAAATTGCCGATTCTCATTTCGGCCAGAATCGCCCAGCCCTACGAAAGACTGATTGCACTCTGTTGCCCCCAGACTCAAGATGGTGTCTCTCAGTCAACTCTCAGCTGAAACCTCTGGCCATTAGCCGGTGCCTTCAAATCATCCTTTGCACAATTCCTTCTGGCAACAGTGACATTTATAGATGCTTTTCAGCAGAAGTGATGCAGATATCGATCTCACAGATGGGTTTACTATCCCGGTCACCACAGCTTCCTCCCCACCGAAGAGCTCTCTCTAAGTAACAACATGAAATCCATAATGCCTGAGGGCGCCAACTCCCCCTTATCTGCTCTCTAATGCTCAAATGACTAAATCCAAAAAAAGAGATCCCCACAGATGTGAGCAGCTGAAGCACCGATTGATGAGTGAAGGTCTAGTAGAAGTAGGGCACAACTGAAATATTAATTAATGATGCAATCTTAGAAAGAAGAAGATAAAAAAACAGCCCACCCTTCTGTTAATGCTGCTATCAGTGACTGCTTCGTACAATCCTGATTAAAAAGAGAAATATCTCTAGGTTTTAACACTATTGTCCACATGGATGGTAGGTTTTCCCAGCAGAACATGGTCCAAAGCGTCATCTGCCGTGGTCCGTCCTGGTCCAACCCTTCCAGGTAAGCAGCAGCATGATGTAGAAGAGAACCCGTGTTTGATTGAATGGTGTCTTGTAGCTACATGCAAGTCAACGGCAAATGGAAAGACGTTGAGTATTGTGGCACCATCGATATGGGGGGTCAGAACCCGGAGACACAGGCAGAACTTCTCACAGTGGAAGGGAAGCAGAATCAAAGCGGGTTCATCTGTTAGCAAATCGACGTGGCTCTTTGTTGCTGCAGACATGAGGTCATTCTCCACTGAGTCACGGCGCTGAACCCCGAGGATGAAGATGGTGGAACGACTTAATAATAGAATGAACAGAATTAGTAAGACAGGGAGCAGCTGAGGGCTCTGGATCCGCATGTTCTGTTCTGACTGAAAAACTTACTTTATTGTGGTTTGCTCTGGCGTCTGGTTTGGGCTGATGCAAAGATGTATTGGCAGGAAACACCGTGCTGTAGGAGAATGCCCCCAACGGATCAGTTTAGTGTTCCGCATATTCATTGGGCAAAGGTTTTATGCCCCTCCTTACGCCATCCTCCCCATTTATCCGGGTTTGGGACCGGTACCAGAAGTACACTGATTTGTGACCCCTTCCACATTCCCTTTGTGTGATATAGGGAGTAACTGAGGTACCGTATGTCCCTGAAAAGTCCCCAATCCCAAGCGTTGTACAACCAATCCCCTTGATTGAAGTTATTTCCACATTTCTTTGGAAAAAAACCACAAAACTCCCCCAAGTGAGTAAATATGTGAAATATTATAACAAGATAGATCTCCCTCACTTTATTTATATGCATCAAATAAATCAGGGTTACGACATATGAAAGATAGATCCCCCCGAGTCAATTCATATCCACCACATTTGGACTCAATTAGACCAACTGTTGAGGAATTTTGGTCCCCAAACTTTTGGAGATAAAGTGCCCCCTAGTTCCAAAGAAAACCCACAACCAACCTTCCCCAACATCAGCCCAGATCTTCCTCGCACGAAGGTCTTTGTGGGTATAAAATCTAAAAGTGATCTGCGGCGGTAGAAGATTCCATAATATCCCCACTATAAAAGCTGTTGTCAATAATAAACAGTTTAAAGCTGTTGTCAATAATAAACCGATAAAGGCTGTTGTGGTGTTTTTCGTGTCAGTTACAGCAGGCATCCTTATGGTCTGTCACTGATTATCCACAGCTCCAACTGTCTGCCGTTATCACGACCCTCACTCTTCCAACGCTTTCATGAGCAGAGTCACAATGTGAGGACAAAAGACACGGGTCCAAAAGGACAGACGCGAACGAAATCACAGGTTAATCAATATATTCGTGGTTTTGTATTCAAACATGATTCCAACGGAAGGAGAATGTTAAACGCTATCATTTGTAGTTAATGTTTGACGTTTTGTATGACTGGAAGATCATTCAGGGATGGATTGGACGAAAAGAAAACCTACTTGTCTTTAAATCGGAGTGATTTTAATTGTCTGAGCTGACTTAAGCTGGGATTACGCCGTACGACTTTTTCAGAGGTGGCCGTTACATTTCAACTCACACTGTACGAATCAAACGTTTGTGGAAGCTCGCGATTGGCGTGCTCACACTGTACGACTCGTCCGGCTCCTGCGGCCTGTTGTCGCCATTTACAATTGTCAATAAAGTTTTGTTTGAAAGCTTGAGGTTGAAAAAAATTGTTTTTTAGCAACATGCTAGCAACGGCAGTTCAGAGACTCCGCCGTTTTTCCTAGGCGCAGTGAGAAAAGAAGGTTCTGACATCTGCCGATGGAGTCCAGACCCTGCCAAAACTTCTGACTCACCAGAAACCTTTCGATCGTCCGACCTCTGTAGGGGGACTGCTTATCGGCCGTCGTGACCCCACGTACACTGCACGACAAATGACCGACACCGTCAGACGGCCCAGCATCCCTGAAGCTCAGTTGCAAGTGTGAATCAAAACGTAAAGGTTTCTAAATCTTTAGTGGAGTTCTTCGGGGCTTTTCTGAGATAGACGACCAAAGAGTTTCTGCAAATATGTCAGATTAGACAGATGTGATATTCTTGGCGCTGATGACCTGGCAAAACCGCAAGGTTCATGTAAAATCATGTAAAAATCTACAGCCACAAACCTCTGCATTCGACTCGAAGGTCTAATGCTGCGGCACAGATTTTAAGGAAGACCAGTCGTAGGTCCTCTATCAGTCTTCTGAAGCCTAACATGTTGGCAACTTTTGATTTCCTTCCATGCTCCGTTTCGTGACCTGAGGTCCTCTTAGCGTACCCTCGCTAGTTGGTCCATGAATCTTGCCATGCTTTGGCCACCAGGACCCCTCGCTATCAAACTCCTTGCCTTAGCAGATTAGTCTTAAGGGCTCACTACCTGTTTTTAAAATCATTGCTTTAAACATATGTGTATCCCCGAAAAAGTCTTGGATATTAGGGATTTTGGGGAAAGTTGGTTTGTACATTTCTGACACATGGTGAGAATCATCTCAACATGTTTGTACGTATTTATAGATGTCTATAATATTTCCTGTTACATAATAATAATAATAATAATAATACATTTAATTTATAATGCACTTTACATGTGTCACGCAACCAGTGTACCTCCAGTACCGGTCCCAAGCCCGGATAAATGGGGAGGGTCGCATCAGGGTGGGCCTCCGCCGTAAAAAGCTGTGCCAAATCAATATGCGGAACACAAAAGACAATAAACGGTACGTCTCATCTTATCTAAATAACAGTGGGACAAAATTCCCCCCCAGTGGGAGACTGACCTTCAGCTATCAGAAGAGTTGGAACATCTAGATGTTAAGATCAGGGGCGTGAATACTTTTTTACCACACCTGTGATTTAGCTATTGGACAAACCTTTTGTCCTCATCAGATTAACGTCCGTCTCAACTGTCTGGTTGAGCACATTTTAAGTCTCTATTTATGATTTAAAAATGTTTAAGGAGAAAATTTGGGGAGTAGGGGCCCCAAGAAGGAGCCCTGGGGGATACCACAGGTCCAAGGGGCCAATGAAGAGGAGGCGTGAACCACAACTTTTAAGAAAGTCCATAAGTTGGATTCTTTTGGGGGGACATATTAAAACATGTGAGGACTTACTCAACAGAATTATCTAACCTGATAAAAACAAAGAAATGGATCGTAAAGTTTTCTTCTTTGTCAAACGGTTGATCTAATCAAATTAAATAACTGTTTAAAAACATGCTTCACCATCATCTTGGTCTTTTTATGCTAAATTTGGAGAAATTAATTAAAAATGCGGCACAGAAATAAAATAACTTTTTCCAACTTGTTTGTTTCTTGTTGAAGACATTAAAGTGTTTAAATAAAATCATTGTGTTAAAACTTACATTTTGAGTTTTACTCAGGCTGTATTTGTACCGCGGTTTAACACAGACAGAGAAGTAACGAGGTAAACAGTTGTTTACCTGTTTATCTGTTTGAGGGTGTTTTTGTTGTTGAGTGTCTCTGAGGAAAAATAACTTCTCTAACGTTTCTCTGGAGGAGAAGTCAGGGGTTTGAGAAACTGTGATAGCAGGCTGTGTGTGTGTGTGTGTGTGTGTGTGTGTGTGTGTGTGTGTCTCAGGAGGACCGTGTGTTGTCACTGATAACACTCTGGGAATGAACAGTGTGTTTGTGTTTTCCATTGCTTGTCAGTCAGGATTCACTTATCTGTCCTGACACAGCAGGCGACAGATTGCACACATACACACACACACACAAACACACACACACACACACACACACACACAATCCACAGACTTTCTTTCTGTTGCCACACAATGGCTGAGCACACACACACACACACCAACACACATAAACGCACACACACACAATCTACAGACTTTCTTTCTGTTGCCACACAATGGCTGAGCACGCACACACACACACACACACACCCAACCACACACACGGCAGGATGTGACAAATCAACTAATTAAATTATTACATCGTTATTACAGTCAGACTGAGACGGAGGGATATTTTTAAGTTCCTTCCTCATTCCGTCTCCAGCGAATGAGTTTTTAAAAACCTCATGATGACTGATTCACTGTGTGAACCTGGACTGATTCACTGTGTGAACCTGGACTGATTCACTGTGTGAACCTGGACTGATTCACTGTGTGAACCTGGACTGATTCACTGTGTGAACCTGGACTCTTTCACTGTGTGAACTGTATTGAAATTCTAAAAGTAAGAAAAATGTGTGAAAGAATCTTTTAACGACGCCCCGTCGGGTTTCCCCTCTGATTCTATCTCTTTGCTCATTTTATGTCACGTCAGGATAATTTGCCTGCTCCTCCTAATTTAACCTTAAAAGTTTGGATGGCGTTTCAACTGACCTGCCACAACATTACAACCACCGGCAGGTTAAGTCAGAATAACATTGGTTACCGTGGTTACCCATCAGTGGATGGGATCCGTTAAACAGCGACGGAACATTTTGTGCTAAAGTTGATGTCGGAAGGAATTATAATATGAGTAATATGAATGAATGAATGAACTAGGAGAGACCCTTTTAGAACTATTGGGGAAGGAGAGGCCCGACCAGAAACAGCCTGCTAGGACGATTAAAAAGCACGAATGCTGGGGGGGCTCCACCCAAGCTACGCTACGAAGACCAGCATTAGCCCTGTGCTATTCCAGCGCCGAGTATGCAGGTCCAGTATGGAGCTCATCCCGCCACGCACACAGAATCGACCCTATCCTTCATGAGACCTGCAGGACTGCATTAAGACAACCCCAGTACCCGGTCTCCATGCCCTCTCGGGCATAACGCCCCCCCTACATCCGGGGAGCAATTACCACCCAAGATGAGCGCACAAAGCAAGCCAATGACACCCGACACCTTCTCCGTGGGTGCTCTGTCGCTCATCAACGGCTCGGTTCCAGGAGCAGCTTCTTAGACACCACAGACGTACTAGAGTCCAGCCCAGCCAGGGTCAGGGTCAGGGTCAGGGTCAGCGAACGGCTCAAACAGTGGAACAGCCCAATGGATGGAGAGAGGGATCCCCCCAAACGAATGCCTCGCCTCCAGACCATGACCAACCCTGGACTTTCTGGAAAACCCTGAACCGCCTGCGAGTTGGCGAGGGAAGGTGTAAGACACATCTTCACCGCACACACATCTGACTCATGTGTGTGCAGTGAACCCCAAACCTTGGAACATCTAATGAGGCGCAGTTCTGATCCAGGATCCACCGCGGAAGACCTGGAAGAACTCGCCTGCGTCAACTACTGGAAGGACATGACGGCTGGACACGAGGAAGACACAACGATGTCTGTGTGAATATGGGTGAATGTCTGTATGAAAGGGTGAATGTCTGTATGAAAGGGTGAATGTCTGTATGAATGGGTGAATGTCTATGAATATGGGTGAATGTCTGTATGAATATGGGTGAATGTCGGTATGAATGGGTGAATGTCTATGTGAATATGGGTGAATGTCTGTATGAATATGGGTGAATGTCGGTATGAATGGGTGAATGTCTATGAATATGGGTGAATGTCTGTATGAATATGGGTGAATGTCTATGAATATGGGTGAATGTCTGTATGAATATGGGTGAATGTCGGTATGAATCGGTGAATGTCTTTATGAATGGGTGAATGTCTGTGTGAATATGGGTGAATGTCTATGTGAATATGGGTGAATGTCTGTATGAATATGGGTGAATGTCGGTATGAATAGGTGAATGTCTGTATGAATATGGGTGAATGTCTGTATAAATGGGTGAATGTCTTTATGAATGGGTGAATGTCTGTATGAATATGGGTGAATGTCGGTATGAATGGGTGAATGTCTGTATGAATATGGGTGAATGTCGGTATGAATGGGTGAATGCTCATGCTGTAAACCGCTTTAAGCGGTCGAGCAGACTAGAAAGGTACGACAACAGTCCATTAGTTTTACCAGCGTGTAATAAAACTTAATGACACCCTGATGGCGGCGGAAAGAATTGACTCAGCTTAACAAAAGAAGCTGAAATACTTTGTTGGTTCCAAGAAACCTCAAGTCCCCTAATCCCACTGCTCTGATGAAAGAACACATTTACCGACACTGAGTCTGTCTGTGTGTCAGAGAGAACGTGAAGAAGAAACACAGGAAAGGAGTTTGGTTTTTAGTTGAAACGGCGCTACACATCAAATCTGTGGTCTCTGACCGGTAGACTTCCTGCCGCCGTCCTCTGTCCCGGGAAATGTAGCCATCTTTAAACCAAAACAAATAATCAAACTGACCGATGTGATAACAGTCCAAGTGTATACAATGAAACAGACCGAGTTCACACAGTCAAAGAGTCCAGGTTCATAGAGTGAAAACAGTCCAGGTCATGAAGTGAAAACAGTCCAGGTTTATACAGTGAAAACAGTCCAGGTTTACACAGTGAGACCACATAGGTTTATACAGTGAAAACAGTCCAGGTTCATACAGTGAAAACAGTCCAGGTTTACGGTGAAACAGTCCAGGTCATGAAGTGAAAACAGTCCAGGTTTATACAGTGAAAACTGTCCAGGTTTACACGGTGGAACAGTCCAGGTTTATACGGTGGAACAGTCCAGGTTTATACAGTGAAAACAGACCAAGTTTTGAAACAGTCCAGGTTTGAAACAGTCCAGGTTTATACGGTGAAACAGTCCAGGTTTGAAACAGTCCAGGTTTATACGGTGAAAACTGTCCAGGTTTATACAGTGAAAACAGTCCAGGTTTATAAAGGGAAAACAGTCCAGGTTTGAAACAGTCCAGGTTTATACAGTGAAAACGGTCCAGGTTTGAAACAGTCCAGGTTTATACGGTGAAACAGTCCTGGTTTGACACAGTCCAGGTTTATACAGTGAAAACGGTCTGTTTACACAGTGAAAACAGACCAAGTTTTGAAACAGTCCAGGTTTGAAACATTCCAGGTTTATACGGTGAAACAGTCCAGGTTTGAAACAGTCCAGGTTCAGACAGTGAACACAGCAGGTTTTGTAAACTCGAGCTCATGTCCATCTCCAACCCGTCTAACGAGAGGCGTGAGTGAAAACACCTGTGTGAGTCTGAGCGTCAGCCGACGTGTCTCCAGAACATTCCGTCTCCGGGACGACTTCAGGGCCGAAGCGTTGGACGCACACATGGGCGGAGCTCCAGAGAAAGTGCAGTAGGACGCACTTTTACACGTTCCTAGAAAAACTGTGGTTACTCCCTTTGATGACTAACACCAAGCATGCAAAACCACACACTCACTCACACTATCACACACACACTCACACTATCACACACACACTCACACTATCACACACACACACTCACACACCACATGAAGGCTCTTTCCAGAAGAATGCTCCCTGGCTGCCGGCCGGCCTCCTCCTCCTCCTCCTCCTCCACAGCTGACTGAGGTCAGACAGACAATCACCACCAATAAAATCCATGAAAGACAAACTCCACCCAAAACCACTTAAAGCCTTTAAAAAGCAGCTGCTGGTGGTCTGATAGCTCCGTCCTGTATTTTCGTCTCGCTCCTTTTTCCTAGTAAACGTTTGACTGTCCTTTTGGAGGTTCCAGAGCGGTTCGTCTGTGGAATTCACTCACTTCTTCTTCTGTCTGCTCTCCACCCTTTGGGCTGGGGAAAGGACTTCTTTGGTTCCACCACTGTGAGAGTTTGTCCAGGAACCTTTAGGAGAAACTGCGTCTCGTGTTTCAGTAACGGTAATTAAACGACCCCCCACTCATGATTTCTCCATGCCGTCACCCGCCTCTGATCAGCTCGGCCCGGCGCAGATATTGGAAGTGTCTTTCGCCGAAGCACCGGTCTGTGCGGCGATGATCGCATTTGTACGATAACTGTGCCGTTGGTGCGATCAATAATGAAAATTAAAAAATACCGTAATGATAAAATCAACATTTTATGTCACCCTCCTCTCATGCATTGGGTCTCTCCCAGTGACCCCCCCCCCCTTCATCATGGAGCGGGTGGTGCTCCCTGTACCATGGCTGGAGGGGGGATCGTCTTGGGCAGCCAGCTAGTGAGATGCAGTCAGGCGGAGGTCCTGGTTGGGGGGGAGCTTCCCTCCTCTCCTCCACCTATTTCTCCTGGGACATGAAATCTACACCCGCCCACGGACAGTGTGGGTAGCGCCTCAAGGCCCCCTGTCTTTCATCTAGACAGAAGCAACCCCCCAGCATGACCCATTTGGACCCCTAGGTACCCAAGCATCCTTTCCCCCTCCTGAGTGAAGCCAGGAGGTTTTCAATGTTCCCTGTATCTGCTTAGACCTCCAGAACCTTTTTCAGGATGGGTACAAGTCCCCATCGATGTCACAGAAAGGAACCTTGGCCTCCCCCTCGGAGGGGACCACCCTCCCCACACAAGCGCCAATAGGGAATCTCAGGGGTTATGGAAGTTGTCGGCGACAGACTGAGGTTTGAATGGGGGAGACTTGCCCTCCCTTTCACCTCCTTCTCGCCCGGGTCTCCCAAGGGGTCTCCTCCCCACCCTCTCCTCTGTGAGGAGGAGAGGGGTCCGACATGTTCTTGTGACTACAGCTAAAATACGACATTTAACATTAAACAACAAAATATCAGTAAAATCTTTAAATACTGAACCACACCGACAAACTTAACTCTAATACTGCTCTTTTTAGTGGTGGCATATAAACTACCAAACTGCATTCTGCTTCCAGCTGGACCGGGCCCACTCAGACCCGATCACTTCCAGCCCTGTTCAATCACATGACCACTTCAATAGACCGTCATCTGAGGAAAGACGTCGGCTCCGAGGTCTCACCAGTAACCCACTATGCCAAAAGCAACAGAAATTCCAGAAGGTGGGTGAAATCCATCCAGTCTGGGAAGAGTTCCAAAGCGGTTTCTGAGGTTCTGGGACTCCACGGATCCACATTGAAACACATTATACACACATGGAGAAGAGCTGGAACAATAGCGAACCTCCACAGAAGTGGTCAACCATTACAAAATTCCTCCAAGAGCACGGCGAAGACTCATTCAGGAAGTCACAGTAGAACCAAAGAAAACATCGATGCAGGCCTCTCTCAGCTCAGTGAAGGTAAGAGGTCATGGTCCACTATTCCAAAGACACTGGGCCAAAAATGGCATGATGGGAGAGTGGTGAGGAGAAAGCCACCGCTGATGACCATCAGAGCTTTTCGGAGAATCACATCTGGACCGATGAGTGGAAAGTTGAACTGTTTGAAGACCGGGTCCTGTTCCATCTGGTGGAACCCAAACACAGCATTCCACTGGAAGAACATCAGACCTACGGTCCAATATGGAGTAGACAGTGGAATGTTGTGGAGATGATCTGCTGCTTCAGGACCAGGACGACTCGCCTTCATGGAGGTAAACATGAATGCTACTAGGAAATGGGTCCACCTCACTAAAGTAGTTCTGAAGAGGAGAGTGGGCCGGTCGTGAAGGGCTTTGTGGGTGAGGAGAAGGAGTTTGTATGTATATACTGGAGTTTATTGGGCTGGTTGGAGGTGGTCCCATAGAGGATGATGTTACAGTATAGTTGGACGCGATGAGGGCGTGGACAAAGGGGAGTGACGGGTGCAACCGGACGAAGTTCTTCAGGTGAAAAAACGCGGATCAGGGGATTTGTTTGATGTGCTGTTCGAAGGAGAGTTGGGGCGGAGTCGTCGATGGGGAGGGAGACGTCTCGAGGACTTTTGGTACCAATAATTATCATATCAGACTTTTCACAGCTGACTTCTCCAAAGTTGGTTTGCGTCCATGATTTTGTTCCAGTGATGCCGTTTGTGAGAGTGGGGTGGGCTCTAGAGGGGATTTGGGCCGTAGTCGTGCTGGATTTAGTAGATATGTAGACCTGGATGTCATCGGCGTAGCAGTGGACGCGGAGACCATGACGATGGATGATATGGGGGAGGATGGAGAGGATAGGACCAAGCAGCAGACCTTGGGGGACACCGTGGGACAGAGGAGGAGATGTTGATGTAGAGGAGATGTTGTCGGTCGGTGAAAGGAGATCTTATCCAGGACAGGGCAGTACCAGCGATGATGAGGGAGGACTCCAGGCGGGAGGGAAGAATGGTGTGGTTGGGGGTGTGGAAGGCAGCGGTGAGGTTAAAGAAATAAATGAAACCAGGGAGGATGGGGGGGGGGGGGGTCCAATACTTTTTTACAGTACTGTACATGCATGTACCCCAAATGACCCGCCTGACCATCAGGGAGAACCGGCACCACATGTAACGGACCTTATTCCCGTTACATAACGCCTGTGTCCCCAATCAGGGGTCGCATCCTCGGAAGGACGCGGCCTGCAAGAGACGAGGCGAAGGGGACTGGGACAAAATTAGAAAGTGAGGAGCTGGAGTCGCTGATCGCTGAGGTCGCCGAGGGTAAGAGACTCGTTCCACATCCTCCCTTCATTCCTGGTAAATTACAGCTCTCTCTCTCTCCGGCGGGGTAATGACAGAGCTCCACGGCTGGAGCCGGGGTGCTGCTGAGCTGTATTTAAATCCGTTCTGAGAAAAATGTCATCCGGGCGCGGAATAACAGCAGTGATGCATCTGATGCTTCCAGTAAACAGAGGACGGAGACCGCTTTGGGCTGATAATCTTAACTCTTGACGCGCCGAAAGCGGACATCGGCTCCCGGGAATGCAAACAAAGGCGGGGGCAGGCGTGAGCTGGGACTCGGTGAAAAACTACAGACTAGTGCCGTCATCCGACTTCCACAATAACACGACTAGAACGACGTTGTCGTCCCCGACAGCAAGGGTATATCCCCCACAAGTCCCCAATCCCCTTCCTTGTACCAGCCTCCCCCCGCAGGATTTAACTCCTTAAGTTAAATAAGTTATTTCCACAGTATCTTTTGTAAAAAGACAATAAAAAAGTGAGTGAAATATGAACTATGAGATTAAAATACCCGAAAACTGTTTGAGGTAAAGCTCCCTCTAGTGTCGGAAATATGCGACCAACCTCGCTCAAAATCAATCCAGTTCTTCCTCACACTACGGACTACAGGGTTATTCAATTTTAAAATGATCCATGGAAAGAGTTATGGGTAATAAAAACAGTGTTTTCATGAAAAATCTCCCCCTAGTGAGTAAAATATGAACTTTTAGAGTAAAATATGATTTTTTTTTTTTACGAGATAGATCTAATTTGGACTAAATAAAAACCAACTATTATGCCCCGAAAACATTTTGAGATCAAAGGACACCCCTAGTGTTGGAGCCATACAACCAACATTTCCCAAAATCACTCCAATTCTTCCTCGTACTAAGGTCTATGGGGGTTTGAAATTGGAAAGCAATCCATTAAATAGTTTTTGAGTTATAGCATTAATTAACACAAAGGATCTAAAGCAACGGACGGGACGATGAGGATTCCATAATATTTCGGGGAAATATAAATCAACTGTGATTTTCCTTTTTCCTTTTTTAAAAAAAAAACTTTTTTCTTTCTTCTTTTTCCTTTTTGTTCCACCGGTGATGAAAGATGTGTGCTAGATGTGACAAAGCAAAGTGTTGATTCAGAGGACAGATAGATCATTATTGCAACATGGGCACTTGAAAACTTCCAGGGGTTTTTCTCCTCCAACATCTGTGCTCGGATTATCGGAAGCACCTGTGCCAAACCTACACTCAAGAAACAATAAATTGTACAGCTCTGAACCTGAACCCGATACTCATCCCGGCAGCTGGTGGACCCATCCAGAATCTGAATCGGATGGAGCCTGGCCAGATCTTCAAACTAAATTTCCCATTTTTTCAGTGCAGAGACCCGCCAATCACAATCTCCCTGAGATTGTGATTGAAGAGTCTGAGCACCAAATACTCTCTGACACACTAATTATCACACATCATCTGTGGGAATAAACAATCATCTTCATTCTCCGTCTCCCCTGAAGGATGTGCTTTCAATGCTCGTCATTTCGCCCAGAGTTCCTCACCCTCCGAAAAGTGTCAGATCGGCTGCCATGTGACCCTATTGATCGGTATTTTCCATGTTATTCAGGATACGCTGCTCGACGCATGTCTAAGATGTCCCACCAGACGCTGACGGCACTCTGCAGTACGTCACTTCTCTTTCACCATGTCTCGCTATTTAACCCCAAAATAAACTTCAAATTCACAACTATTGGTGTATTTGCGTCCCCTTGGGGTGTGATTAATATGTTACTATGTGTGATTAATATGTTACTGTGTGTGAGTAATCTGTTACTATGTGTGATAAATATGTTACTATGTGTGATAAATATGTTACTATGTGTGAGTAATCTGTTACTATGTGTGAGTAATATGTTACTATGTGTGATTAATATGTTACTGTGTGTGAGTAATCTGTTACTATGTGTGAGTAATCTGTTACTATGTGTGAGTAATCTGTTACTATGTGTGATAAATATGTTACTATGTGTGAGTAATCTGTTACTATGTGTGTAATATGTTACTATGTGTGATTAATATGTTACTGTGTGTGAGTAATCTGTTACTATGTGTGAGTAATATGTTACTATGTGTGATAAATATGTTACTATGTGTGAGTAATCTGTTACTATGTGTTAGTCATTTTTAATTTGTGTCAGTAACATGTTACTATGTTTGATAAATATGTTACTATGTGTGAGTAATCTGTTACTATGTGTGATTAATTTTTAATTTGTGTCAGTAATATGTTACTATGTGTGAAAAATCTGTTATGTGTGAGTAATCTGTTACTATTTGTGAGTAATCGGTTACTATTCGTGAGTAATCGGTTACTATGGTTGAGCAATCTGTTACTATATGTGAGTAATCTGTTACTATGTCTGAGTAATATGTTACTATGTGTGAGTAATCTGTTACTATGTGTGAGTAATCTGTTACTATGTGTGATTAATCTGTTACTATGTGTGAGTAATCTGTCACCAGGTGTGAGTAATCTGTTACTATTTGTGAGTAATCTGTCACTAGGTGTGAGTAATCTGTTACTATGTGTGAGTAATCTGTTACTATGTGTGAGTAATCTGTTACTATTTGTGAGTAATCGGTTACTATGGGTGAGTAATATGTTACTATGCCGATAGTGAATAGCCAGAACTAACTAGAACCGACTTAAATTAATTAAGTTGGAACTATTCAAACTAATTAAGTGGAGTGAACTCAAATAGATTAGGTTGGAACAAATCCAAGTAACTAAGTTAAATCAACTCTAATAAATTAAAGGGACTGAAGTCAAATATGTTAAACTTGGCCAACAAAATGTATTCAAGCCAAAAGAAACCAATTTAATCACGTGGACGTCGTTTCCCACGATTTGTTTTAAGGAAGTTTCACAAGACCTTCAGGGAAACTCAAGTAAACACGTCACACTCGGGAGACTATGAAGCAACTGGGGGGGGGGGGGATAAGAATCGCATTTCACTTCAAAACCGTATTTATTTTCTCTATTTCGATTTTCAACACACATCGCAAAATCAGGCATAAGGCAGGTATTTTTCGCCAAACTACGACAAAAATCTATCGTTTATCGTCACCGCAGAGGTGCTTTTCAGAATTTAGGAAATAAGTTTGACTTTATTTGTTTTTCTTGTTGAAGTAAAAACTCAAAGCTCAAAAGTCTTAAACCTTTAAGTTATGATAATATATCATAAAAAGACACCTTAGGTAGCATAAACCTATATTTCCTATCCTCTTAGGTGGAAGACTTTTCTTTGTTTTTATTAATACCTTTATGCATAGTTATGTTAAACACGGATGATTCTCTTTCAGACTTTCAGTCCCTCCAGCATCATGAAAGCGGTGAAAGGGTTTTTGTCTCTCCTAACGAGACCAACCAGTCGGTGGGGGTCCTGAGGATTTCATGAATGTGTGAAACTATTCGTAAATCCCACAATCAATCGGTGAGTCACATGTAAACGCAGAGAATCACTCAGCCAGCTGGAGGTTTTGGAGTTTTCACAGCTGAAATCAGGCCAGACGGTCGGTCGGCCTGTAGGTGGCACATTAACCCAGTTATTCACCTCCTGCCCCTCCTCCCCTCCTCTCCCCGTCTGTTCTCCTAGACTGCTGCTCCCATCCACAACACTACATCAGACACACCGGCCCCTGACTCCACACACACGCACACACAAACACACACACACACTCAGAAACACAAATACACACACACATTCTCAGAAACACAAATACACACACGCACACTGCCGAAACACATACACTCACAGATACACAGTCTCACACATTCACACACACTCTCACATAAACACACACACACACGCACACACACACACACAACTCTACTCGTCCACCACTCTGCCTCAGTTCCTCTGCGTCTGCGGAAACTTGGTGGTGATTTAGAACAAAAATAGTTTTCATGTGAAAGAATCCCAACAAAGTAGGGAGTCCAGAAGAAACGGGGAGATGAGAAACCTGAAGTATTTATTTACACGTATGAGTACCAGTGAACATGCAGAAGTATTTATTTACACGTATGTTAACATGCAGAAGTATTTATTTACACGTATGTTAACATGCAGAAGTATTAATATACATGTATGAGTAGTAGTAAACATGCTGGAGCTGTTTATTTACACGCATCATATTTTTATTTACATGCATCATATTTTTGTTTACAAGCATGCAGACCCATAAACTGTAATCCAGCTTCATTTACTGCTTTTTCTTTTATGTTCCACTCCGGAAGTATGTTTGTATTTTTATTTTTATTTTTTACACACCTTCGTCATAATGAAAATCAATAATAATAACAAGAAGAATGAAAGTTGTTGTGAATATTTATCACACCTGTATTCTGATACGCTGCAGCCGCAAAACATGGAGCAGGATCTGGATGCTGAGGGCTCACGTGAGCGCAGGGAGACTCGCGCTCTAATTGGACGACGCCTGCGCACGTGCGCAGCCCACTACTCAGCTTATGTAAGGTGCAGTACGAGAGGGAGGGGTGGAGGAGGTGGAGGGAGGAGGGAGGGAGGAGGGCGGGGCTGCAGTATCAGGGATGTTTGAGTTCATTCATGACAATCTTCACTTCTCTCCCTGAGAGTGGACCTCCTCCTCCTCCTCCTCCTCCTCCTCTTCCTCTGATGGTTCGTCTGCCGGTCCTGTATCTCCACATGAAGACTCTATTGTTCTGCGGCTTTTATCTTTTTAAAGGACAGAAAACCAACACTAACCTGCTTTCACAAAGAAAAGGTGATCTCATCATGGAAATTTGTGTTGATGGCGTCAAACAACAATAGTAATAAAATTAACATGTGTGAAGTAGATTCTGTCTTTATGTAAACACCACATTCCTTTCAAACGGGTTTGGGCTTTTGTTTGTGGAGCCTGAAAAAACTGTGACAAACGCATTTATGTCCTACATTTATATCTTACATTTATATCCTACATTTATATCTTAACTTTTATATCCTACATTTATATCTTACATTTATATCTTAACTTTTATATCCTACATTTATATCTTACATTTATATCCTACATTTATATCTTAACTTTAATATCCTACATTTGTATCTTACATTTATATCTTAACTTTAATATCCTACATTTATAGCTTACATTTATATCCTACATTTATATCTTACATTTATATCTTACATTTATATCTTAACTTTAATATCCTACATTTATATCTTACATTTATATCTTAACTTTAATATCCTACATTTATATCCTACATTTATATCTTACATTTATATCCTACATTTATATCTTAACTTTAATATCCTACATTTATATCCTACATTGATATCTTAACTTTAATATCCTACATTTATATCTTAACTTTAATATCCTACATTTATATCCTACATTGATATCTTAACTTTAATATCCTACATTTATATCTTAACTTTAATATCCTAAATTTATATCTTACATTTATATCTTAACTTTAATATCCTACATTTATATCTTAACTTTAATATCCTACATTTATATCCTACATTTATATCTTAACTTTAATATCCTACATTTCTATCCTACATTTATATCTTACATTTATATCTCACATTTATATATTACATTTATATCTTAACTTTAATATCCTACATTTATATCTTGCATTTATATCTTACATTTATATCTTAACTTTAATATCCTACATTTACATCCTACATTTATATCTTACATTTATATCCTACATTTATATCTTAACTTTAATATCCTACATTTATATCCTACATTTA
>VRLP01005720.1:0-34241 GCA_009660295.1 Lophius piscatorius
AGGGTCAAATCTTACACCGAGGTTGGTGACTGATGAAGAGAGGGGAATGTCGTGACCAGAGAAGGTAATACTGGTTATGGAGGAAGACTGGGTCTGATGTGGGTTGCCAATTAAAATTGCTTCGGTTTTGGAGCTGTTCAACTGGAGAAAGTTGTTTTTCATCCACACCTTCATCTCCTCCAGACAAGCGCGGAGAGTTGACAGGGGAGATGATGATGACGATGAGGATGGAGAGGCTGCGGAGGAACATGTGTCAGTTTTTATGTAGATTTGCGTGTCATCAGCGTAACAATGGAATGAGAGTCCGTATCGACTGATGACACGGCCAAGGGGGAGCATGTACAGTATGAAGAGAATGGGGCCAAGTAGAATAAAATGATGGCAGGGGCTACCATACAAGGCGCTGTGGCAACCATTTATGCAATCACTCACACACCACTGGAACAACAATCAGGAGCAAAAACTGGGGTTCAGTATCTTGCAGTATCTTGGTGGGTCAGTATCTTGGTGGGTATCAAACCAACGACCTTCCAATAAATGGATGACAGCTCTACCTCCTGAGCCAGACTCATAAAAGTACTCTTTGAACATACCGATGGATTCAATTTAGTTGCATGAATTAGGTTCAACTTTATTAAATAATGTTCGTCAAACTCATTTTGAAGGATCAAAATTTCCATTCTGAATGGACTTAATCTAAGCTCATTGTTTAGACCAGTAGTCCTACAAGATAGACCTCCTATTTGGGACCAGTTGGATAACAAATGGACCAAAATATGACAAAAATGTAATTTTGACCCCAAAGTATTTCTTATATTTCATATTTTAGTTTGAAGTGGAGGCTGTATATAAGCCCACTCTGCTAATATTTGTTGTCTATATATTTTAATTTGTGCGAACAAATTAACTAAATTAATAAACTAGAAGGATAAGTTTTGGCTGCAAAATACCACCTATGTCCACTAGAGGGAGGTATATTAATATATTTTATAAAATATTTGGCTGGGTGTTACCTTTTTGAACCTTGTAGAAGATGAGTTGTTGACTGTCATGTCTACATATCCTATATGATTACATTGTGTTTATCTTGCAAACTCGAAACTATTTAATCCACAATACATTTTATCTTTATGTTATTGTAACAACCAGTCCATCTCCTTTGTCTGAGAGGCAAAGAGCGAGTATTTGAATCCAAAAATGAGAGAAAAGAGAAGGATGAAGACAGATGGAAGGATACCCTGATAGAGTGGTGGAGGAGGAGGAGTTGATAATTGTGTGTCTGACAGAAGGGGGGGGGGAGTATAGTTGCTAATAGTGTGTGTGATGTTGGTATTGATCAGGTACACAGACAGAAAGGTGGGACACGACACTATGACCTGTCACTGCTGCTAATCGAAAACTAATTCCCCTTCTGCCATCATCATCACTAGCATCTTCATCGTCTTTGCTGACATCCCATCATACACGCGTTTTACAGCAGGGGTCAAGCAAGATCTCATTCGTTCCTGACATTTTGGAAAAAAAATGTATAAATCCTTTTATAATTTTTTTCAAATTTTAGCTCAACAAAGATCAGGTAGATTAAGTACAGATTTAAGGTTCTTGTTCTTTATTTGATTATCTAATTGTATTCTACTTTTAAACATCTAGTCCACTACACTAGTCATTTCATTCCCTTCCAGTCGAGTGAAAACCAGGACAGGAAGCATAAATCTCACTACACAACATGGATAAACGTTTAAGATAAGAACAGGAAACAAAGATCACAACAATGTCAATACCCTTCAAAATAAAATGAGAGAACTAATACAAAAACTGCAGATTCATTACAGAATACCTCCACCACCACCATCGTCAAAGGACGGATAACAGATGTCCCAAATGTTCAAATGTCCAGAGATCTTAACCCAAGCAGGGTGGAAGGAGTGGGTCTGGAGGATGACAAAATTCACCCAAGAGTCATCAATGGCTAGTCCGGGTTCGGTACATTGGACTGAAAACATCCAGTGGACGACCTGAATGCTTGGCCGGAGCCCAGTAACCCCAGTGGGACCACTCTGGTGGTCAAGGAGAGGACAAGATCCCTGTGGAGACCGGCGTTGATCATGACCTCTCTGAACCAACTGGCAGACAGTCAATGGAGACAGTTGACCAGGAACAAGAAGCAGGGTCAGCTACCCCTTTTCCACCAAAAAAAGATCTGGTGCTAGTTCGGTCCTGTTGCTAGTGCCGGTGCTTAACCATGCCATTACGTCACTGTATAATGTAATGGGTTCGTGGCTCTAGACCAGCAAAGAGTTGGTGCTTGTCTGGCACCAGTTTTGAGAGCCAGGAGATGGTGCTGAGGCTGTCGAAAAGCAAAGAACTGGTGCTAAGTCATGCTCTGGCTCCGATCTAGCCCTGGAACCAACTCGGTCGAAAAGGGCTCTGAGAAACTGGGGAGCACAGAGTCAGGGTCTGGAGCCATGGCGAGCTTCAGTACATGAACTGAGTACAGAGAATATATTCTTTACCTTGATTTATTCAGAGTTAAGAATTAAGAATTGTCTCAGTCTAACAAAAAAAAACATTGTCTGTCCAGCTGCAGAGTCTCACTCTGGTGGAGTTTTGGTCAACTTCTCTTTGCAGAACTGCTTTTGTGAGCATGAACTGATATTTTCAGGTCCCACCACAGCGTTTCAATGGGGCTCAGCTCCAGACTTTGACTAAACAGCTCCGGAACTTTAACTTCATTCCTGCTATTCAGAGGTGGACTCACTCTTCTGCCCTTGGATAATTGTCTCGTTGCATTTCCTCAAATACTGATGTCCTGACATTCTCCTTCAAAGTTTTCTGGTAGAGATAAGAATTCATGTTTCGCCTCAGTCGTCCTGGTCCTGAAGAGTCTCTACAACATTCCAGTGCTAGCTCCATGTGTGGCCTTGGGTATGATGTGGAATGCTGTTTTATTTTATGTTACAAATGTATGTTCACGTTCATGTTTTTTCACCGTATGTGACATGATGCCGTCTGTCTGTCCATCTGTCCCCATCTCTTTGCTTCTTCCCATTAGCAGAGGTGTCTCGATGCTTAGTGGGAGGTGACTTGCGACACTCACTTCTCTATAAGCTTCCAATCATAGACCGTATGACTCTCCGGCGACCTCTGACCCCTCTGCACGCTGAACACAACTGTGTGTGAGTGACAGAGGGTCTTTGTTCCCGTGGCAGACTGATAGTTCTGAGTGATTACGCTGTCAATAAATGTGTGTATTTGCTGAGGACAGAGTGGAGCTGTTCCTGGAGATGAAAAGGTGTTTTTGAAGCACTTTGCTGTGAGGCGGCGTTCAGACGAACGCTGTAATCAGATCGCTGTCTGAAGAACAATGTGGTCCAAATAATGAGAAGAAATCACAGTGTGAAAACCCTCAACACGCGATCGATACGACTGACGGCGGAGACAGAGGGAAAACACGGAGATGAAGGCCCAACAAATCAGTCATTACCTCAGTCAGTGAGTGGCGGTTACTTCAGTTTTGTTCTTGATAGAACGAGCTGATCCCGGTTCTTTGGACTTCTACTAAGCCAAGGCTCATCTCCACTTCTGAACTTTACAGGTTTGTGTCAGGTGTCCATCCTGATGTTTCACATTGATTCGGCTTTGCTACCATGAATACACTGGATCGTGTGGCAACTTATACTATAGATGGTTCAGACTATAGACGGTATAGACCGTAGACGGTATAGACTATAGACGGTATAGACCGTAGACGGTATAGACTATAGACGGTATAGAAAATAGACGGTATAGAAAAGAAAAGCCCCTTAACCCAGTGTGAGGTCTGGTGGTGGGCCTGTGGACCGTAGCAATATTTAGGTAAATGCTACATGTTAATGTAACATCCACATGAATGGTAGGACCCACGGTTTCCCATCAGAACATGGTCCACAGCACCACACTAGTCACATTCTTCTGTACACACACACGCACTCAGCCATTACAACCATGTTAAGAACAGATGATTCTTCAGACCAGCCTCTTCCCTTGCGCCGTGGTCCAGTTCAGATACTGATCCGTTCATTGTAGGAGCTTTCAACAGTGGACAGCAGACAGTTAGGATGCTCTGACTGGTCTGTAGCTACATCGCCCCATACTGAGCACGCTGTCATGTCACTGTTTGTGCTGACACCTTTCTATCAGAACCAGGACTATGAAGAAAATTCTTAATTTTCTGATCTTTCGTAGGTATATGGGTTTATTACAGACAGATCTGTTATAAGAGAGAAGATCCGGGCACTCTCAGGTGTGAGTCTAATTCCCAGAATCTTGTAAATCAGATCTCTTCACACAGTTTTATTCACATGAGGTCATTGAAACTGGTCATAATCTTTGTCAGGGCCTTTATCTTAAACCCTCAGAGAGAACGGCAAGGACAAAAAAGACCTCAGAATCACAGAAGGGCAAAAGGATTGTTGTTCTCATTTCCCTAACACCGGATAGACTTTATAGAACTTTTTGCTACAGTGGGTCTCCAATATGAGCAAAGATTTTCTACTCACGCTACTACTAAACTACACAATACTTGTGCACCGCGTCACTGGTTCACCGGTTCTCCTGCCTTGAACCACTTTGGTAGTTTATACCCATGTAGATCAGGAACACCCGACACAGACCTGCAGTTTAGAATATGCTCTGACCCAGTCGTCTAGCTGTGATAAGTGGGTCCATTTTTTGTGCTCCTTACATTATCTTCAGGACAAAATGTTCACCTTCTTCCAAATACATCCCACCCACTGACAGTAACCAGATAATCAATGTTGTTAACTTCCCCTGTCAGTGGTTATAATGTTATGGCCAAAGGGTGTACATCTTTGGAGAGCTTCTTATTAGGCTTTCCAAACATCTACGGGTCCTGTGTTGGGATCTAGAGAGGACATTAATGATACATAAATCATCTCAGAATAAAAGGTGTGGACGGATTGTAGCAGCGACTCTTGCCACCATGTGGCGCTGCTGCCTCCTTCACATCTCAGGTTCTGCAGGTGCTGTAACTTTTTCATTACATCACACCAGCCACATGTCTGGAAAGAGACATGAATTAATTTGATGGACTCACCTGCCATCTTGGATGTGGGGAAGCTTCTTTTTTTTTCATGATGTCATGAAAGTCCATTTGGCGGCTTTATTAACCACAGACACTCTGGAGGTTTTTCAACCCGGAGTGACACTAGTGGGGGGCCTCTTCTTATAATTGAACGTCCTCATGGAGTCAATATTGGTCGCGGGGCAGTGTTCAGCAACATGAGAAAATAGCAAAACAATCAGAGAGAGAAAATGAAGAGAGCAAATGATGAGTCGTGATCATCTCCCCTGTGATGGTCACAGCATGAGGTGACCAGGGTCTCACTAAAAGCAGCAGCTGGGCCTTAAGATTAAAGTATTTTGAAGATTGCATGAAAGACTCGAGTATTCTTTCTATTGTCCAATATGTGGCGCAATACACACACTAATTATAAGTTTGGTGGAGACCACACAAGGCCAATAGTATCAGGCTGAGTTCTCAGGACCTCGTTCTCAGGACCTCGTTCTCAGGACCACACTCTCAGGACCACAGTCTCAGGACCACAGTCTCAGGACTACGGTCTCAGGACTACGGTCTCAAGACCATACTCTCAGGACCACAGTCTCAGGACCATACTCTCAGGACCACAGTCTCAGGACCATACTCTCAGGACCACAATCTCAGGACCATACTTTCAGGACCATACTCTCAGGACCACAATCTCAGGACCATACTCTCAGGACCATACTCTCAGGACCACAATCTCAGGACCATACTCTCAAGACCACAATCTCAGGACCATACTCTCAGGACCATACTCTCAGGACCACAATCTCAGGACCATACTCTCAGGACCACAGTCTCAGGACCACAGTCTCAGGACCATACTCTCAGGACCATACTCTCAGGACCACAGTCTCAGGACTACACTCTCAGGACCACAGTCTCAGGACCACAGTCTCAGGACCATACTCTCAGGAACACAGACCCTTACGTTGATGGTCTTGTCAGGGTAGCATGGAGCTACACTAGTCAAATAGCGTACAATGTACTTTGTACTTTTTGCTAATTTATGAATTAATTGGAGTCCAGTCTTATTTCATTTTGCATTGATTTGTATTTCATTTATTAATTGAATATAGTAAATACTCTAAACGCTCTAAATTAACTTTAAATCAGTAACTCTAACAGAAAAAAAAATCTGACTTTGATGGAAACAGTTCATTTTAATTTGATTAGCTTCTACCTTCATCCAAGTGAAATCTCCAAACCTTATCAGTAAAGCATTTTTTCAGAAAACTATTTCTCCTAAATCTTACTTACTTTCTTAGCAGCCATGCTTAATGCCTCGCTCTCAGCGGCCCCTTTGACCTGTGGTGCCCTGTGGTTCCATCCTTGGCCCCTTCCTGTTTAGCCTATTCATTCTACCACTGGGTCACATTATTATCACATTTTTTTCAATTAGAAAAAGTAACTCAGAATGTCCTCAACCAAACAGTTGGGCAGAACATGAATTAATTATGTTCCTGTAAGGAAGGAACATCCGAAAAAAATAAGTTTAATGTGAAATTAATTTTCCAACAGGATATACATGACATACATAACATAAGGGTGTGTTGTCATGCATGGAAACCGGGACAAAGGTGATGGCAGGCAAAATATCTGCAGGGTAGATACATAAGTATATATGCAGGTGAGTATAAAATAAGTATTTTGGTTCAGGGTAAGTATTTATTTCAGTTTTCAATGTATCTAATGTAAATATTGACCCAAATACCCTTTATAGAGGATATATCTGTGCTCAGTATGCTAGTTTTGGATAGAATGTAATTTACCACCATCTTTCTATTTGCTTTCGTACTTAGGAGATTGTTTTGGAAGGAGGATCTCTGAAGTACACTCAAAATATTTTAATTCACAATGTGCTATTCGAGGGTGACAAGATTAAGGGTATGGGTCAGTGAAAAACTAAGGGTCCTGAAACTTACCTCACAACTAGGCTTACTTCCTGTCGCAGGTTGCGACGTAAGTATGCGTAATGTCCTTCACCTTTATCTCTTTTTATGAATTTACATACGAAAGTTAAAAGATATAAGACAATTATCTCATTAACTGAGAGAAAAAAATATGAAAGAAGTTCAGTTTAAACCCGTTTTAGTTTGGTCTTGGCTGGAGATATTGATGATCCGGATTTTCAGTAAAACAGAGGTTCTGATTGTGTTTATCTTTCACATTTTGTCAGTGCAGAAGGAACTGGCGGATAGTAAGTAAGTACAGTACTTGAGAACAGATAATAGATACATGTTCTTCACATAATATATTCAATTTGATACTACTTTATACTTCTTTACATCTTAGTATAATAGTATAATAGTAATTTGATTACTTCAACCTTTTACATCTACAGTGTTAACAAAGATCTTTATAATAAAGCAGCGGGAAAATTTCTACAAAAACGTCCCATATAATATGAAACTACCTCAGATGTGTATTTGAGTAAATGTACTTAGTTAACGTCCACAACTTTACTCAACTGCTGTAAAACTGGGCTGCACGCTTGTT
The DNA here is from genome assembly GCA_009660295.1 of Lophius piscatorius. Lineage (NCBI taxonomy): Eukaryota > Metazoa > Chordata > Actinopteri > Lophiiformes > Lophiidae > Lophius > Lophius piscatorius. Next base: position 7,604 of record VRLP01005720.1, read on the forward strand.
GACTTAGACACGAAAGTGAGCAGAACTTAAACTGCAGTGTTTCCCTGTCTGCTTCAGAATTGCTTTTAAGATTATTTTATTGCTCTATAAATCTCTGAATGGTCTTGGTTCTTCCTATTTATCAGATTTGCTTTGATCCTACGAGCCCTCCAGAATCCTCAGGTCTCAAGCCTTTTAATAATCCCCAAAATAAGACCAAACACCCCACAATGAAGGTTCTTCTTCACACTGCGGTCCACGTCCGTGGAACATCCGCCCTGAGGGCAGCAGAAAAAAGTGATCATTTGTTTTCATCCTAGTTAATTTTAAATATTTGTAGTTTTCACTTCCTCCAGTTTTTCTTCAAGTGAGTTCCTGCTTTTATTAATCCATTTTGTAGTTGTTTTAACCTGTGTGGATGGGAAATAGTTTTGCACATAGTGCAAACAAAAAATCTTCTAAGTAGAGTAACATTCAGCTGCATGGTGTTGGGCAGTGAGTTCAGGACCCACTGTTAGATATTTAGAGACTTCACGCCACCCTAATGGAGTCTGTTTCTGACAGTTATGTTGGAAACATCACACCAATAGCTGCTAGAGGTCATTTTGTAGGGATCTGGCAGTGCTCCTCCTGTTTCTTCCTCGCACTGCAGAGCAGGTACTGGTCTTGCAGCTGGGTTGTTGTCCTTTTACAGGCCTGTCCACCTCTCCAAGTGTAACGTCTCATCTCCTAGTATCTCCTCCGTGCTTCTGAGACCGTTCTACGAGACACAGCAAACCTTCTCCTATGTAGGGATGTTCCATCCTGGAGGAGCTAGACTACCTGGTCCACCTGAATGGACTGCAAGTACCACATCAGGCTACAAGTCAAGATAAGGACTATAACAACATTTGAAACCAGAGAAAAATCTGTCAGCACAGATGAGGAGAGAGAAATGGTCTGTGGTCACCACAGACAGAACCAGAACCTTTTTAGGGGTTGGCCCGCTGTTGCCTGTCCACCTGGTGGCACTTTCATTTGAATCAAAGTAGGATAAACTGATTCACAATCACTTAAAGCTCCCTAACTGGACAGATCCAGATGCCATAAGTTAAATTAACCTGGTTTTACTGTGATGATTAGGTGTTCCCGTAATTTTTTCATGAGCAGCGTACTTTGTCAACATTATTATATGCACCTCTTAAAAATACTGAACTCTAGACCTCCGTCACATCAATGCTGGGTATGACCAAGAGTTCAGAATTTTCAAAGGACAAACACATCAGGGAACTTTTCAGGTAGTGTGAAAGGTTTAAAACTACGCTTAAGCCATAAAAATATTAAAACCAGTTCAGAAAAAGGTGACCTGTAGGAAGGAGACTTTTACTACCATTCTTTTATTTTTTTACTGCTAATCATTCAAGTTTGGAAAAGATTAAATGTTTAATGCAGAAAGTTATATTTGTTTTTTCTTGCTATAGGTCTTCAAGGTCACATGGACATTGTTTTTTTTTTTGTTTATTTGTGGTAACAGACACACAATTCCCAGTAACAGATCTGAACAATCTGAAGACAACGAGGCAAATAAACACATCAAATGTCCAACACAGAGACAACAACAGTACAGTCACAGAAGTCACTGATGACAAAAACAACTGCCGAGCTGACATTATATAATTTCAGATAAGGTTAAATCAACAAATATTCATAATACATAAACAACTAAATTCTTGGAAAAAGAGAAAATTGATGAATCATTTATAAATTTAGAATTCATCACCAACACAGCAGCTATGTAGTTGATCCTCGTCATGCTGAGTGTCTTCAGACAAATGAGTTTTGAGTGCTTTACCAACTGAGCAGCAGAAAGGTTTTTCTCCAGGAGGAATTCTAATGTCTATGTGAGACTTTTGTTTGAATGTTCTGCCACAGACAGAAAAACTGAGTTGTTTACCTCTAGTATGGGGTCTCATGGTCCTGCTGGTGAATATTATCCTACAGATTTTGCTTCTATAAAGGTTTTTCTAATGTGTGAAGTCTTAAATCTTCGACAGAGTGTAAGGGCCACATGGACTTGGTTAAGGGCACCCTGGAAACCTGGTTAGCATAAGGTTTTTGGAGTATCCTGTCTTTGTATTTGCATATGTAAACATAATATCCCCATCTCAGTAACTTATCCTGATTTAGATTTTCATCTAATCCTGGTTTCTGACAGTGGTGCATCATTGCACAGGCACCCAAAGATATTGAAAGACAGTTGTGGCAGCAGCAACAATTTCTCACTTTTTGAGCGACGAAGAAACTGAGTTTTATCTTTGAGAATAAAAATAATTACATATACTTGGCAGATTGGATTTTCTTAAAAAAACATAAAAAATTCAGGGACAGTCCTTTTAGAATTAATGGAAAACTACATGGTCAAACACATCTGTGTCACATAGCCATTGGAAGAACATCCTACTCATATGGAATTTTGCTTTCTCCAGTCAGAGAAAGCAAAATCTGGAGGCTCGTCCAGTTCATGACGAGCCTCTCCCATCAATTTCCAGTCCCACCTCTCCTAATCCCACTGACAGCGATTATACTGGAGGAAATGTTTGGAAACCCCCAATAGCTGCATTTTTATAGCTACAGTAAAATTGCCACATGATAAAGAGGGCATGCACAAACGGCACGCAGTCGTCAGTAACCAGAATACAAGTAACCAGAATACAAGTCTTTTCCATGCATACAGGAATATGAATAACCAGATTTCTCTGTGTTCATATAATCATCATATATCCAATATTATCAAAACCAGGATACTCCTCATTATCAGGATACTGATGTACATGGAAACAGTATCATTGAAAAAAATATCTGAGATTTTGTGAATTACTAGAAAAGACATCATTTTACCAAAGAAATTCAGCAACTCTTCAAAGTGCCGATACTTACAATAATGTGGTGTTCATGGGCAAGCAGAGAGAAGATTCAACATTTCTTAAATTGCCATGCCTTAACTCAAATAAAGTTTGACAAGATCCTCTATGTTCCTAACTTTGACAACAAAATGAGGAAAGTGATTCAGGCCATGCTTCTGTAATACATGGCCTAAAATCACGACTTTATTCTCGTAATATTATAACTAAAACCTTGTAATCTCCAATTTCTCTTATTTTTTGTCAATGTGGCACTTATTCTCTGTGCACAACAGACAGTACCAATGACTGGTTACTCCCCAGTGAGCGTTTTCATGTGTTGGGACACACTGGTTCTACAACTGAAGCTAGTTTTAAAAATGTTACAGGTGAATGGTTTCTGTTCTGTGTGACCTCTGACATGTGTGATCAAGGCTGACCTTTTGGTGAATCCTTTACCACACATCGGGCAAATGAAGGATTTCTCTCCGCTGTGCATTTTCATGTGTTGTGTCAAATACTGACTGCGAGTGAAAGAGGCTTCACAGACAGAGCAGCTAAACGGTTTTTCTCCTGTGTGACTTCTCAGGTGTAATATCAAGGATGGCCTTTGGGTGAATCCTTTCCCACAGACAGAGCATGTGAAGGGCTTTTCTCCAGTGTGGACGCTCATGTGTCTTACTACATGTCCTTTCCATGGAAAGGTTTTATTACAAATTGGACAGCTGAAACATTTTCGTTCTGAGTGGAGTCTCATATGACCCTTTAAAGAGTTCATCCACTGGTACATTTTACCACAAACTGAACAACAGAATGGTTTCTCAGCCTGGTTCCTCAAATCTGAGTTCGATTCACTTGTCTCCTCCATGTCAAAACTGCCATCAATAGAGGAGTGAAACTCTGAAGCTGGATTGAAGTTCATGTTTGGTCCTGAAACTCCACTGTCATCTCCATCAGCACCTGTTTTCATATCTTCAGTGAGACGAAGCTGTGAACTCCCTTCATCATCTTCTTCAGTCTTCACAGGGACAGGATTGAATGTGAACTTGATGATATCAGCCTCATCCATTCCTTTCTGCTGCTCCCCCTCTTGATTGGTCCACAGTTCCTCCCGTTCCTTTTTAATAAGTTGGGGTTTTGGTTGGTTGTACTGATCCATACCGGAACTCCAGTCCTGCTGCTCAGGGGTAAATTCATCTTCACTCACCGACAGCAGCTGAACACCTGTGACTTTAAAAACAAGTATTAGACAGTGTAAGACACAAAAGCTTTCTTAACTCTTAGGGACATTTATCTCATTTACCTTCTCTTCTGTTGTGTTAATGTGTAACAGAGTCAGAAATAAACTTAATTTTTTTTATCATCAATTTTTATTTTATTTATCTTGTAATGTTTTATTTTTTGTATAGGAATTTTATTTCAATGTTCAGACAAATATACAATCTCATTTCTGAACTACAACAATTATGCAGCTTTTTTAATGACAACATAAGCTGCAGCAAACCTAGAGCCTGTTCTTTCCTTACGCAGCCAACGAGAGCGCCCTTTTAGATCACATGACACTGAAGCGAAGAAAAGAAACTGCATGCCGAGCAAGAGACGAGAGAGAGCAGAGGAGAAAAGTGGGCGTGTGAGAGATAAAAAATAATTTTTAAAAAAGACAGAATGATTGTGGAAGAAAACCCCGCTGTTGCAGGTGAAAACGAGATAAAGCCAATCAAATACACTGGGCTAATCCAGATAAAAAGGCTTACATTCTGAAGTGTAGAACATTATACACGTGCACTGCATGTAATGTTTAAACTTTTTGCTTGAATGTCCCCACAAAGTGTTCTCTTGGGGTCACATGAGAGGAAAAAAAAGATGCAGAAATCCGTGTGCTCTGTTTACTAAACTTGGAGCACAGTTTGTGTTCCAACTCCCTGTTAAGAGCCTGGCCGAGCCCTAGAAGAGGGTGGCCTTATTGGTATTGTTCAGCTATGACATGGGGTACTATGGGAGTAGTTGTTGTTACGTGTTTAGCCACAACAGAATGAGACCAACCTGGAAAACCTCCGTCCTGCTAGAAGCGTATTTGTATTTTCATGCGGAGCCACTCAGTAGTAAGGCAGTTAATTTATTCTATCTGTTAAAAATAATGTGCCTGTTCTATGCTTCAGAGTGGGCCCAGACTCAGCTACAAGATAACTTTATATACTGAAGATCTCCATACTACGTTTCAGGTGCTAAGAAGCTAGGGAGCTAAAAATGTAACACAGTTAAGGGGAAAAAGCAAAAGCAAATTGTTATCTCAATTCAAAGTAAAAATAAATAAATAAATAAATAGGGATTCTCACTTTAGCCAGAATCACCCATCAACACAATTAGTTATTTATTTTTTATCTTATTTTTTGCCATTTGCTGTGGAAATGAACTATTACACATCACCTCTTTTGTACCTCCTCTGTTATTTCCATCAAATTGCCTAAGCAGTGCTGAGGGAAAGTTGTGTTGAAGTATTCTGCTGCAATCTTTTGATTTACCTATTGTTACATTTTGTTATTTAAATGTTGTTATCTATGTTCAAACTTATGTTCTTTTGTATGTTTAGGAGCAGAGGTACAGAGAGAGAATGACCAGAAGGATTGATGTGTGATATTCCCCAGGAAGGTGATTTATTCTGTTAATCAATATTAGCTCTTATTAGTCATCTTATACCATGCACAATTTTTCGTTGTCCAGCAGGCATCAGCATTTTACCTATCCCTGTTGTAAAAATGGGTATAAGAAGATTTAATTTTATGATTCATAGTTATACATGTTAAATCAACAAATTGGAAATGTTTTCTAGACGATGCAAAGGTTCCTGGAATTTTTTATTTAAATGTATCTTATAATATACAAATATGTTTGTATGCAACGAAAATAATATATACATTATGAGATTTTAAATACAAATTACGGTATGCACTGCTGAAGAAGCAGCGGTACAGGGGGAGGACCAGCAAGGTGGATATGTGGTGTGATGTTCCATGGGCGGAACAACATGCTGGAAAGCATATTTGAGTAATCTCTTTCTTCTTAACTGCCCACATCTGTTACAAATGGAATGGAATATATTGCTAATAGTGTGACTGAGTCACAAAGGGGTCACAAACCAGTGTACCTTTCGTGCCTGTCCCAAGTCTAATGATGGGGAGTGTTGCGTCTGGAAGGGCATCCGGCTTAAAACCATTGCCAAATCCATATGTGGAACAGAAAACTGATTTACCATTATCCATCAGATGGTGTAAATTTCCATTGTTTGACTTTAAGGGAACACAAATCATATATTTCTTTAGGCATGTGTTCCTCCATAATGGAACCACTAGTTTGCATGTTTATTGTTGCATGTAAATGTATCAGCTATGACTGTATTCACATCAACTATACTTTGCTGTAGCTTACTTCCTTCCAATCACTACTTGGACCAGGCTGGTATCAGTACATGTGAGCTATAAATACTTGGACAGGTGTGGTATCAGTACTTATACCAGTGCGATATGAGTACTTGGACCAGTGGGAAATCAGAACTACTGACTACTTGGAACAATGTGCTCTGAGTATTTGGAGTACCTGTTTCATGTAAGCGGACTTGAGGCTTCGGGTCACTCTTCAGTAGTTCTCGTTGTGTATTCTCATACTCTGCAATCGATCTCTCAAATAGCTCAAAGATCTCCTCAGCAGCTACGGCCAGTCGCTGCTGGACAGAAACTCTCAGAGCTGTGACGTCAAACATCGTGAAACCTTTCCTTCGTTTAAATTATTGACGTCAATCTGAAACCCAGTGATACCAATATATTTCCTGTTAGCATTGGCTTCCGGAGAATAGGAGATTCTAACTAAATATAATTTTAAAAAATGAAGGTGAAACAAATAAAATGAATAAACCAGAATCTTTTCATAAAGCTACATCTAGATATCTTAATCATAACTCCAGAACGTCCCGTTAGCCCTGTCTATTTCTTACTAGCGAGCTACGCTAACTTCAGCCTTTCACAATCTTTGCTATTAGGAGAATGTGGGCAGAAACGCTCTAAAAACTGTCGAAAAATAAAAATTACAGTTAATCCACATGTACGGGTATAGTCCCAAAGGGCTTGATGGAAACAAAGACATACGTGACAGAGAAAGCTAGCTATTAGCCACCGGAATTGCTTCTTCTTCGTCGATTGCAATGTTTCTTAAATGGGGAACACCTGCCCCTAGTGGTATTTGGTATAATGTTGGGGTGAGAGGTGTTTAAACCATATTTTCCTCTTATTATTATTTTTACTATGTTTTCTTCTGTACTATTTTCCCTGTATATGGTAGTTCCACAGCTTGACAGCACATGCACAAATAAAAATGGCTATGGCTTTCCCTTTTGGTAACAATCTGCAAAACAAAAATCCCCAAAAGCTGTGATAAAAATATATATATTGGATATTCATACAGTAAAATAGTTCAAATTCACACACTAAAAAAGTCTATACAGTCACAAAAACATCACTCCATTTAAAATCAAAAAGAATCTCAGTCAATGCAAGAAAGGTATTAATTAGGTTTTTAAAAATTATAGGACTTTACAAGAGACTGCAAACCTCTTAGTGAGATGACAAGCCTACCAAGAACTTTAGTCTGAAGCCAGAAAAAAGCAATACTATATCTTGAATATCTAGATCTATAGAGGGAGCTATATGCACTTACTACAACATTTGGCTGTGACGTAAAACTAGTGTTTTATCAAAATCTAGCATTGGGCAGGATTTAAAAAAAAACATATAGAAAACAAATAGAAGCCTAATTATTCTTGTCGTCAACCCTCTGCTGGCTGACAGGAGACTTGTTGTTTCTTTGAGGAGGCAGGTTTTGATATTTTCTACTCCAATGTTAAATTCTTTATTCCAACTTCTGCTAATGTTTCAGTTTCTGGAGTCTTCTTCCGAGCTATAAGAGAGTATAAGAGGAGGATTTAATTTAAGTTCCAACAATTTATATTTGGTGCTTCAAAGTTGGCTCATGATTAGATAGATAGATAGATATTGTGGATACCTAAACTACTACTGTATATGCTGATTGCTGATCACTAAAAAAAAAGTAAAGAAGAGCGAAATAGCAGAAAATTTTCTCACCTCTTTAAAATTAAAAAAGAAATCCTTCAGCTCATCATAAAATGAATTAACGTCAACACTCTTGTGGGCACATTGAATTATGGGAAAATTGTAATCTGAAAAGTAACTAGTAACTACAGCTGTCAGACTAATGTAGTGCTGTAAACTTATGAAGTAGCATGGAATGGAAATACTCTAGTAAAATACAAGTACCTCACATTTGTACATGAGCTCCCAGTACTTGAATACCTGTACTTAGTTACTATCCACCACTGGATCCTATCTTTTAATATGTCTAAAAATCCATGTGTGAACCACTGATTACACTCAGCATGTTACATCCACACATATAAATGTTCACGGCGGAACCCACTAAAGTAGAAATCACATGATCATTAGAACATTTGACACTCCTGGGTTATTACTAAAATCTTTTAAACTTTTTACCATTATCCACCAGATGGCGTCATCTACCACTGTTTGGTATGACGGGGACATGAGTGGGAATTTTGTTGTTTCCTGTAGGAAACGAGGCATAGAATCAAAAAAGCCAATATGAATAATAGAAGTAATGTTTGTTTGTTAATATGAGTATGAGTATTAGAACTTATAGCAACACAGGAACCACTGTCAGTCTTTGTACTGTAACCTCTGATCCAGTTCAGGGTCACGAGGGGGGCTAGAGCCTATCTAGATGACATTGGGCGGGAGGTGGGGTACACCCTGGAGGTCACCAGGTTACAACAGGTTCCAACATACAGAGATGCACAAACATTCAAGCTGTTTGAGGAGCTGGAGAACCTGGAGGGCGAACATACAGACTTAGTACAGGAAGGCCCTGAGGCCAGATGGAACCCTCTAGGTGTAAGGCGACCCTACCCTTCTCATGGCTGGAAGGGTAGAGTTGCATCCCCGGAGACTGCAGTTTCAGGACTGCAGTGTCAGGGCTCTTGGTTTTCCACTAATCCTAACCCCTTACCCCAAACATAAACACAAGGGTGTTCCTTATACTGCGGATTCTGCAGCTGCACCTACAGATTGTTTTACACGGCACCACCATGCTGCAGATGCAAGGAGGTGTTTTAATAACAAACTCCAATTCCAAAAAAGTATCCAGAAAATCAGACAGGTGTCCGACCCATAAAACAGTCCAAGACGGCAGACAAAGGCGGGATGTAAAGGAATTTCTGGGTTTATGTCTTCTGGAAGTTTAAATATCACTTTGTATCCAGTTGATTAATGTTTGCATCCAACGTCTTGTTTTTTTATTTCCTCTAATAATAAAGAAATGTCCCTAGAAAATGTATTTGTTAATTTGTTATTATTTTTCTTTTGTGCCCAACTATGTAAAGCATCTTAGGGTCTCTTGAAAGGCGCAATATACATTTCAGTTATTTTTATTATTATTATTAAAGTCTAAAGACTAAAAGTCAGTTTACTCTAAAATCTAAATCAGTATAAATTCGAACACTTGGCATTTAAAACTTTCATTTTATCCACCCAAACACTTTCAATCTATGCCGTCTCAGAAGAATTTTACTCCACTACATTACAACATTAAGAGTTTCATGATGGGTTTAGAAAATTCTCCTACTTCTTAAAATATATAAAGTATCTTTTGATCCAAAAAATCTGATTTAGCTAGAAAATGTCACAAAGCTGAAAAAGTTGTCTTTTTTGGAGGCTCTCACAGAAGAGCAATGCTCACAAACTGCTATGGTAATCTTGTAGTTTAAATTTCTTTTCAGCAGATAAAGTAATTGGATTACCTCATCTACAGCCATGACATTGACCAAATGAATGCAGCAGGAATATTAATCCTAGATAGTAGGAAAACAAAGAGGGATTAATCTGTTGCACAAAAAGTACTTTCACTTTGACAATTTAATCAAATTTTGTTGATAACACTGCGTACTTTTACTGAAGTACATTTTTGTGGTGCAATGAAAGTACTAGTTGTAATCAAGTAAATGACCTGAAGAAGTCTTCCACCGCTGCTCGCTAGTGACATTTCTCTATTTCCACATTTTGGAGGTAATATTGTAAATTCTGGAAATTTTGTATATTTTGGAGGGAACTTTGTAATTTCAAGCTCAGATCCAATATGTCAATGATCCACTGCGTAAGCTAAATTGTTCCTCCGAGCATGTTAAGGACAATGTCCCCATTGAATAAAACTGCAGTTTTTATTGACCTAGAACAAGAGAAAAGATACTTACATTCTATGTTTTTATTCTATGTTCAGTCCTCTCCTCTCCAGTGCTTACTTCCAGTTCTCCAGGCTTTCCTCCACCTGCTTCCTGATCTCACTACAGATCCCCGTTATCCAGCAAAGATAATATTCCACGGAGAATACCACCTTACCTCATCTGTCAGCCTGTCCATCACCATATCAAACTAGAAGGGGCTCTGAGCCGACCCTTGGTGCAGTCCCATCTCCTCCTTGAACCCATCCATCACTCCTACTGCACACGCCACCGCTGTCATACTGCTCTCATACATATCCTGTACCACTCTAACATACTTCTCTGCCACTCCAGACTTCCTCATGCAATCCCACAATTCCTCTCTCTGCACTCTGTCGTACGCATCTCTAAATCCACAAAGACACAATGCAGCTCGTTCCGACCTTCTCTGTTCTTTTCCATCTGCACTCTCAAACTCTCCTGTTAAGACGCTTACCATGTAGACATGAATAGATGAAAGAAGCTTTTTCTGTTTATTAAGTCAAAGACCCGCAGCGCTGCAGATAACGGTCTAATAGACTGATCACATGAGGCAGGAGGAGATGTGATCATTGTGATCTTTGATTGGCCTCCTCGGGTCAGTCTACATACTGAACCAGTCTTAAATGCAGTGACGGAAAACCAAACGAAACGGAATATTAACCCACATGAAATCACAAATGGAAAATAACTTTTCTTTTAATTCCAACAAAGACATAGGTCTATGTAGAATTTAAAAAACAAAAACAAAACAAAACTTAGGATTTAACTCATGATTATTGGAGTAAGAATATTGTCTGCTGGAGGGGCTCAGTATGAGAGAGGTGCTTCAGGCAACCGATCAGGGTCCTCACAAAGCTTGGAGGAGAGGAGACCCGGATACATACTCAGACCTCGCTGGTTGGATCATAAATCAATCTAGCATAATATTATAACCACTCAGCAGATATTGGGTAGGTCCCCCCTTTGCTGCCAAAACAGCTCTGACCCGTCGACCAGACTCCATCAGACCTCTGAAGGTGTGCCATGGGATCTGACACCATGTACCTGATCCTTGACCGCCATGTCAGTTAAGTCTACATAATGAACCAGTCTTAAAAGTATTAAAGGAAAACCACAGCCAATGAAATGGAATCCACACAAAATTATATAAGGAAGAAGAATTTCCATTTGTTCCAAGAAATGGATTTGGAAAAAAATTACAGGTGATTATGATTATGAGAGTAAGAACAGTGTCTGCTGGATGAGCTCATCTCTAGTCACGCATTAGAGAGTGAAGAGCCTGGAAATATGGAGCTCGGAGAAAAGCACAAACCTTGTTGAGGAGAGCCTGATAACTCACTGCAGGGATTATACATCGATCCATCACATTATATTTCCTCTGGCCCAATATTAGGCCTATACTGCATGCATTTTTATTTTGGGGGTTAAAATATTTCACCGCACTTTTTGTTAGCTTGGGAGTCCCTGTGACTTCCAATCCTCGAGGAATTCCATGTTGAGAGAGTGTGAGTGAGAGTGTGTTATCAAATGTGAATATTTATCTATCGCACTTTCTGATGGCGTTGTGTACCATGGGGCTTTGGTTTCTGAAAGGACTGCTCCAGTCCCAAACTAAAGGTCAAACTCACGTCTGTCCTCAATTCATGGGTCACAAACTTGTCTTGTTACTTTTTAAATGATATTATGTAGAGAAAAAAATTAAAGGGGCAGTGTGAGGACCAAAAAGGATGGTTAGTTGTCTGAGGTCCAGGCCATAGAGGGCAAATTAGAAACCTTGTTTACACAAAAACAGCTCTGCCCTGTCAAAGCATGCTCTCCTAAAGGTGTGCTGTGGTATCTGGCACTAAGACCTTTAAGTTCTGTTAGTTGTGAGGGGTGGTCTCCATGGATTATGGAACTTGTTTGTCCAGTACATCCCACAGATACTGGAATGGACTGAACCATTTCTGCAGTGTGTCCCCATTAGGGACTATAAATCTTGTTTCAGTTTGGACCCAAAAGGAGACGTAGAGACTTGCAAAAAGTTAAAAGCATTTTTTTTTTGTTTTGTTTTGTCTAAATAATGGACGACTAAATGAGGGAGGCTGGAAGTAAACTGAAAAGTGAATGGAGTTGGCTGACAACGAGTAGTAGCGAAGCAATCAGGCAAAGCAGCCCCGAATAAGAAGAAAAAACATTGATTCGACAAAAATGTAAGAATGTGGAGTGACTGATAACATTGTCTTATTGTTGACTGTGTCATCTGGTGATGAGCTGCAGTAGAGCAGGATTTTATTCTCTGTCAGAGATGATTATGAGATTGGGATCAGTTGCACTGCAGAGCTGAGCAGCAGCATGGTGTTTGGGGTCACATCCATGAAGGGGAGTATTTGGTCAGTAATACTTAAGTAGGTGGAACATGTCAAAGTAAGATCAAAGTGAATGGTAGGAACCAAAAGTTCCCTGCAGAACATGGTCCAAAGAATCACACTTCATCCACTTCCTCATAATGCTTCCTGGTTCCATCTCTTCCTCAGGTAAGTGATGAACACTCACCCGGCCGTCCGAATGATGTAAAAGACAACGTGATTCATCTGACTGGACTTCCTTTAATTTCTCTGTTGTTCAGTTCTGATACTGATGTGTCCACCGTAGAAGTTTCCAGCAGTGGACAGGGGTCAGCAAGGTCACTCTGATCGGTCTGCAGCTACGCAGCCCCATACTCTGTGTGTTCTAGCACCTTTATATCAGAGCTAGCGCTGTGCCACAGTAGCTCTTCTGTGGGGTCAGAAAACACAGGCTAGCCTTCACTCCACCTGACCACCAATCAACCTTGGTCGCTCAAGAAGACCTGACAATCAGGAGAAGCTCTGACCCAGTGGTCAATCAGGTCAAAGTCACTAAATTTCTTAATCTTGTCCATTTTTGCTGCTTCCAACATCAACGTCAGAACTAAATGTTCACTTGCATCCAATATATCCCATTTTTCCACCCACTGACAGGTGTCGCGGTAAAAAGATCCTCATTTAATCACTTCACCTGTCAGTGGTTACAATGTAATGGCTGATCAGTGTGCATATTTCATGGTTAATGTGAAAGACAAAGTTTTCACTGCAGTTTATGAAGAAATTTTCGGGTGCGGCCCTGGGTAATCTAAGCTACAGGGGATTCAATAAATTAAATGTATATTATTATTATTATTCAGTGTCTCATGAGGTTAAGGGTCACCACAGAGCGTGATGATGTTAATTTATATGTATTTTCTATGTAATTACCAATAATAATTTTTGCACTATTTTGACCATAATAATATATATACATATATGACACATACACGTAATTATAATACACAATTATTATGTTAAATAATGCTACTCAGCGTGTTGATTTGACGGCATTTTACTGTGAAAGTGCGAACCGGAAGTGCTGTCTTAACCCCTTCATGTCCGTCGGTAAGTGATCAGAGCTCCGGTAGAGTCTGCAGGAGAGAAGGAGAGCCAAGACCGACTGGACTGGACTAATCTGAACCGGACCTTTAACGGCAGCACCGGCAGACGAACAGGAGGACTGTCAGCCGGTTGCTCCGGTTACAAGACAGGATTTTACCGGATTGGTGTGTGCTAAGAGGAGGGGAGCAGCGCAGCAACATGTAGGTGGTTGTCAGGTCTAAACCCCTGACCTCATGTCAGTCTGATTGAATGTTTTGTGGTTGAAGTGATCATCCGGCTATCTGGACTCACCTTACTATTATTATTATATTCATAATTATTATATTGGATCATATTTTTTTTATTATATTTTAATTTGATATTATTCAAACATTATTAATTTATATTATTACTTTATTATGTTTATTATTTGTTTTTATTCGGTAATTATTTTGCATTATAATTTTTATCATAGCATTGACATTTGTTTTACATTATTATTGCTATGATTATGGCAAATATTGTGTTTTACATTATAATTATTGTTGGTATTTCTATTTTATCTTTTGATATTAATTAATCTATGATTATTACTATGATTATAACTTCTGCCAAGGAGGTTGTGTTTTTACCTTGGTTTGTCTGTTTATTAGCAAACTAATGGTCCGTTTGGGATGAAAGTTTATCCAGATGTAGGTTTGGCATTTTGAGTAATACTGGCATACCTTGGGGACTGTTGTGCCTTGGTGGAGATTTGCTCTGAGTGCTTAGTAGTCATTATTATTGTTTACAAGAATGTCCTGGCCAAGATACGCAGCAACACACAGTGTTCAGTGTTTACACACAAAAACCTCAGAAGTACAGACAGAAATAACAATAAGAATCTGACATAAATTAAAAGCAGTGAATATCAAAATGAATCATCCATATTTGTCAAATGACTTCAAATAGCAGTCATAGAGTTGGAATTACATGAATCAATTACAGTATAGTTTTACTTACACGGCTGTGATGCTTTCTTTGGTTATCAAGGTCCTCCATGAGGGAGGAGCTACTTTCTTTCTGCTCCTCGAGACATTTAAGTGTCATTTGTACTGTCTGTTGTATATTAGTGATCAACTTTTTTAAGTTAACGTTACTTTCTTGTCATGCATCCAGTTTGCGAAAGCTGCGCGATGCAAGGAAAACTTGTAACTGGTGTCTGCAGCTTGGTTTGATTTGCAAAGAAACATTCTGTTGGATTGTTTTCAAAATCACGCCATCATGTTTATTTAATTGTGGGAAGCCAAAAACATGATAAAGATTTGATTTCTCTTTATCCCGCAGTCCGCATTTTCATTACCAGGGTTTTGCATAGCAGACTTTGTGCACGTCGTGTTCTTTCCCCTCCAGGTGGACTACAGGCATTCAATGAATGCAAACCTTTGCCAAAATCACTCTAATTCATCATCTGTTATTTCAGAACAACATTATAGAGAACAACACATCATTTATTTATCCAGGTTTAAGAAACACATTATGGTTGTTGTAGTGAAAAGTGCTGAATTAAGCAATGATTATTAAATCTAGTTGGGGTTCCCACCAAAAATCCCAAGATATACCAGTAAGCCATAACATTCTCACTACGGACAGATGAAGTGAATAACATTGGTTACCTGGTTGCCATGGTTACCTGTCAGTGGGTGGGATATATTTGGGAGCAGGTGACATTACGTCTGTTCAATCCTAAGGATCTGCGTGGGGTTGCAATTAAAGGTCATTTTTTTAATTGATACATCTATAAATAATTTTTGGGATTAATCGATTACTAGAATGTCTTGTGTGAATCATAACAGGAAATGCACTTGTATTTTTTTAACCTTAAAACGTTGAGAGCCCTGACATCAAAGTAAATAGTCTGAAAAGCATTCCTTATTAGCCACGCGTCATCACCGATTTTCACTGCAAATGAAGAAAACCCAAATGTCTCAATCTTTAATACACTGCAGGTCGAAAGCACCGGCGCTGGATCGACCCCAAGTAACGTAGAACACACACAATCAGACACTTAAAAAATATCAACCTGTGGATCGTACTCAGTTCTAAGAAGTCAACTATAGCAGAGCGTCTACTAATAACAAATGTCTAGAGTCAGCTGTTATTCATGAGCAAAGAAAAGGCCATCGCCACAAAAAAAATCGTTAATTATTGGCCATGGATGACAAGCCGTAAGGGGTATTCTGGGATATCCATTTGAGAAAACCATTGCAGCACATGTGCTAAAGCTACATGCCACCAAGCACCAGTAAGATCAACTTACAGGTAGAGTCCAAAAAGCAACAACCTGACTTATAACTGAACTCTTCCGTTTCTGTGACGTGTTACTCCTGGATTGAATTAGAAAAGTAAAAATACTGAGCCTTATTTTGGTTGGAGGTTTATAAAAATGTTTCAGTCAGGAAAGAAAGAGGCTGAATTAATGATGTTATTGAGGGATTTGATTAGCAGCAGGTATATCCCCTCTGGAAGCTGGTGGCGGTGTCTGATGACCCTGCTGTGACTGATGAATGATGAAGTGTATCGATCTGTGGTAAGGGGATTTGGAGCAGCGGCGTTAAGGAACTAGATGGATGGAGAGAACCATTAACAGTAAGAAAATAGACGACGATGATGATGATGAATGATGAGGGGTGTCCGGGTGGCACTGGATAGATGTGGGCAGCCGATGAGAACAGCTGAAAGACATCGACTCCCAGACTGTGAGGCAGGTAGTTGCGACTGAGCGTGCATTCATGACAGGGTGGTGTGAGAAATAAACTATGGCTATAGTGGTTTGTAGAACTGAAGATGGCTTCAAACCTGAAGAGCCTCTCTGACGAGAAGACGAGGAGCACCAGTGCCCCTCTAAGAATGAGAATACATCTCTATTGGGTGGAGTATCTTCATCTCTAGAATACATAGATGAATAATCGAATAATGAATCTGCCATCGCGACCCGTCCTTAACCTTCCACTTCCTTTATGGTGACTGTCAACCAGCTGCCTGTTTCCAGATGGAGTGACAACATGCTTGTCATATCTCTGAGCATACATCTCATTCTTCAGGCCTACTATTACCTGCAGAAGGAAGCCACAGCCCTGTTTGACTGTGTTACAAAGGGGACGTTGTACAATCCTAATGTTGCTGTAAGAGGTGTGAAAACCAACTGGTTGACTGTGGGAATCCACTTTACATACAACAAACACCCTGTTCCTGTGTCAGGGCCGAGTGAACAGTGAGTCCATTGTGACGCCGCGGGCCCGTCACTGTTAGAGGACCTAATTCACCTAATAAACAGGCTGGAGCTGACCGAGCCAGGAAACGGATCCAGAGCATTGGGCCTGACACTGAACCCCTCTGACTCTTGATGGATCTTATTAAAGGCATGATGTATCATTAAAGATGACACGTTGCAGAATCCCTTGTCGTCATGCTGACATCATGAGACATGAATTTGCTTAAAGGCGCATTGTTTTCTCTCTGGTTCGACCCGCGGCGCCACAACCGACCTAAAGTGTTTACGGTGACATAATGAAAACGCAAACAGCCTCGTGCATTTTACGTAGCCTTGATTCAGTGTACAATTCAGCTCTTTGTTCCTTTACTCTTTTCCCTCACTCGTCACTGCATTCTTTAAGATTTGACGGGTTGGACGTCATCGACCAACCGCAGACAGCAGCACTGGTACTTCGTGTTATCGTGATTACTCAAAAACCATAAACTAAAAAACTGGTGTTATTTTGCGAAAGGTCGGTTGTATGTTTCCAGCATTAGGGGAAACTTTATCCCCAAATTTTTTCGGCCCTAACTTCCTAACCGTTGGTCTGATTTAGTTCAAATTCAGAACTTACGAATCGACTCGAGGATATTTATCATGTCAATGTCTATAATATATATTTTCTTTTTCCATGAAATATACTATTTCTGTTCATAACTCAAAAACAATTACATTTATCATTTTCAAAATTTACAACCTCCATAGACCTTAGTGCGGGGAAGAACTGGATTGATTTTGTTAGAGATCGGTCCAATATTTCTGACACTAGGGGGAGCTTTATCGCCAAAAGTTTTTGGCCCATAGATTCTCAAGCGTTGATCCTATTTTGTCCTAAAATGGTGCATGTGAATCAACTTGAGGAGCTCTATCTTGTTATCTGATCTCCTCATCTATCATGATCTATCATATTTTACCCATATTTTAATGTAATAGTTCATATTTTACATACTTTGGGGAACTTTTTTTTTTTTTTTACTAAAAATACTGTTGACATTACTTCACATTTAATTTGAGGGGTTCAATCGGGGGAATGCTTTTACAATAAAAGAGATTGGGGACTTTTGGGGGATATAACCTTGATGTCGGAGACGACAGCATGGGTTTAGTTTTCAATAAAGTGACACTTGGTAAACTAGCCGACATTTACCTTCCATGTGTCAGCTCTAGTAGCTCAGTCTTCCAGGTGGTCTCTTCTCAATCAACCCGAGGGAGACATTCGGGTTGATTGACACATCTGGGAAAACCAATTTCACTGAAGGATGTAAAATTGGATTCACTCGTACAATTGCTGCATTTATAGGCATCGTAAAGGAATGTGTTGATGGAGACATGCTGGATTTTCTTGATGGGTCACCAACTATGTACCATACTTGTTTTTATGATTTCGATTTTTTGCTCGCGCAAGAAACACTAACTCACCGATTTACCGGGACAAAGTATCCAACATTTCTTTCCACTCTTTCATAATGTTTTCCAGTGACACCAAAGTAAACACAACTGCTGCTTTGTGTTTGTTGTTTGTCTGAAAATGAAATGCCATCATGTCTGAGGTCACAACAGTTTCTGGAGGCAGACACGAACAGCTATGAGACATCGTAGGAGCCATAATTCATTTAATGAGCCATTTGCAGTTTCACTGTTTCAGTCTTGGGACTTCGACTTGCGTTGCTTGAAACTTATTAATTTCAGGCCATAAAAAAAAGATAAAATAATTCTTGCCGAAGTTGAAAATATTTAATTTCTGTTTGAATATCTGTTAACTGTTTCTTTGTAAGTATGAACGAGTGTATACCACATTTTTCTCCCTTTCTTCAACTTTTTTCTTACAAAGGTGAGGAAACAAAAAAATGTCCACATAATAAAAATAAAAAATTACAATAAAAAAGACATTTTCAATTCAAGTGAGAGTTTGCAGTTTATGTGGCAAAGCACCTGCAAATGACTCAAGTAACTTTAATATCTTTCTTTTGCTTCACACCAAAACTACTTATGGCTTTACGTTGACCTCCCATGTAATGGCACCGCATGAGAAATGTGTGTTGCGTTTTGAGTGTTACACCTCCTCCTACTGACCTGGCGATCTAGAACTAGAAGCTAGAACGTGTTATTGCTACAGCGTCTTCAATCGTTATTATGGATCCGGGTGCATGAGGATAATTTTCACAAAGTTGGCGTATATACACCAAAGTGATTTTAAGTTTAAAGGTAAAGCTTTTCAGTTTTCAGCCAAACTGTTGTCAAGGATACAGGCATGCACAGGAGATTTAGAGAGAGGAGGTGTTTATGAATCCTCTGGATGGATTTGAAGCCACTGTGTTGCTGTATAATCTCATACACACCAGAATACTCATACAATGCACAACATATAATTTCAGTTCAATAAATGTGTACACTGTCCATTATAACCTTAAACAAGTCTTATTCATCAGGTCAGACTTTTTAAACATCAGTCATCTGCAAAGACAATTGCAAGCTTAAGACCTCTTGTAATGACGGTAAAACGTGTCTGTGAAGATTTTAAACCTCAATCTTCATTTCCGCCCAACATCAAAGTGACTGGAGAAGTATCGGTTTCACCATCTGTAAGAATGTTTTACGTCTTTTAACTTATTCGAACTAGCTTAACCTGATCTATCGCATATCAACCATATCACACAGCTGCGTCCTCTCTTGTTTTATTTTTGTGGGGCTTCCTGTTGTTTTAGGTACTTATTGTATACATTGACGTATGCAGTATCATCCCGAGATTACCAACCGCGTGTCTGCTCTCAGGTGACACTGAGGCTTCCTGTTTGAATAGTTTTGATGTACTTCCAGCGTATAGAGTGGTGCTTGCATGCGAGGGTATTTTTCTAGAAAAAGATAGGGGAGCCTGATGTATTGACGTCATCAATTATGTCCATGTTTGGATTGACGTTGACTGCACAGGAATGTGCTGTAAACTTAACTTTATCCCTAGAAAACACACTTGGTGGTGTAAAACGTCTATAAAGAGGAGATCTAATGATGTGTAGTTCAGCGTGCTTTGTAAAAATAAAAATAATAAAAAGCTCCCCCTAGTGATTAAATATGAACTATTATAGTGAAATATGATATATACATTCTAGACCTCATTGGTTCGACTCATATTCACCAAATTTGGACTAAATCGGACCAACGGTTTGGAAGTTATGACTAAAAAACAGCCTTTTTTGGCCAAAAAAATAAAGGTCCCCCTATTGAGTACTAAAGTACTAAAATATGAATATTTGCAGTAAAATATCATATACACATGCTAGATCTTCTTGAGTCGATTCATACTCACCAAATTAGGGCTAGTCAGACCGATTGTCAGAAAGTTAGGCTCCAAAAACTTGAGGGTGTTAATCGCCCCCAGAGTTGGAAATACACCACCGACCTTTCCCAAAATCAATCCAATTTTTCCTAGCACTAAGGTCTATGTGGGGATAAAATCTGAATATGATCCATGCAATGGTTTTGGACCTACTGTGTTAATACCAGTTATCTGCGGAAGCAGACGCAGCGGACGCCACAATGATTCCATAATATCCCTGTTTTTTGGGGGATGTAATAATTATAAGTCGCTGCTCTGGATCAAGATGAGACAAAATGGAACTTTCTGAGGCGACCTGTTGGGAAATAATTGTTTTATTCTGGCTCAATCAATCCTTCGATTGTCCTTTTCAGTTCAATCCTCCTCAGCTTTGTGACAGCAGGAAATGTTCTTCTGACACTCTTTAGCTTTTTCTTTAGCTTCGTGCTGCAGGTCAAAAGATTCAAGAATGCCCAAATCAGCTGTTCTTGTATAAAAGCTGTCTGAAAAATCTCTAGAGAAAAAGAAAGATGACAATACCATGATGATGTCATAACATCGTGACAATTGGCCACATGAAAGTCTTAGCATTTTTTATATTTTTGGACTAATTGTACCATTGTGAACGAAAAGACGTGTTTCCTGGCACATTGCTATCAGGAAATGTATTTTCTTTAGGAGGGCTACTTGTACGACATTCTGTAAAGAGGGAGCAGTAATTTCCTGTCACCTGATTTCGAACCCCCCCTCCTCCCATCGAGTACATGTACATGTGTTGGTAGACCAATAAACCAGCTCTGGGGCCCACAAGGCAACCTGACCTGGTTAAAGCTGCATGCAATCTGTATTTTGTACAGCTTTAGGCCTGTCTCACACACTCACACACACACGCGCACACACTTGAACACAGTCATTTGAAGTTAATGACTTCCTTTGGTGCAGTAGACTTCCTTGAAGAACCCGACAAACAGCCATTTAAAACACACACTAACATAAACATGCTGCGTACACACTTTCAGACGTGCACACACGTGTTTTGGTTGAAGTTTGACTGAGATGCATTTTAGTTATACAGTTCAGTGGTTGGTGCAGATAAGACATGACTGATGTCCATACAGTCATTTATAAGGGTTATATTACAGCAACCGCTTGACTGATTTGGTCAGTATTTCATATTAGATTGGTTTTCGTCCAGCTGATGAAGTTTCACACGGCAAGAAGAACATCCGAGGCAGGGATGATGACCCGGATTCTCTCCGTCACTTTTCTTCTTGTTCTTCTTCAGCTGGTGGACAAGCGCCAGAACATTCAGCATGTACAATAACTTGCCTGAACTCAACTTATGTCAAAATCATCCCACTGCATGTTGACTTACAAAAACCTTTGGTCTCATCACAGTCATTTTGAATTATGAAAATGACAGTAAAGGATCCAGCATACTCATCCTGAAGCAACTTCAATATTATTCAAATTAATCTTTCAAATAGCTGCTAAAATATTCTCCATAGAAACAATTATGTTCATTAATGCTAATCGGCACGAAATATGCAAGTTAGCATCAGCAGGTCATCACTGTACATGTCCTGGTTCCAGTGCTGCAAAGTAGACTAAAACTATGAGATGTATAGACCTATCAGCCATAACATAATAACCACTGACAGGTGAAGTGAATAGAATAGATTATTTCGTTACCATGGCACCTGTCAATTGATGGGATATATTAGGCAGT
Source organism: Lophius piscatorius (assembly GCA_009660295.1). Classification (NCBI taxonomy): domain Eukaryota; kingdom Metazoa; phylum Chordata; class Actinopteri; order Lophiiformes; family Lophiidae; genus Lophius; species Lophius piscatorius. Next base: position 29,545 of record VRLP01005720.1, read on the forward strand.
GAGTGAACACTTAACTTGCATATCTCCTCGTTCCTCGTTTGGAAGCAAGAAAAATGGTTAATAATAAGGACCTGGGCAGTGTCAGGGGCCATTTATACTTTTATACGTTACCACATACGTAACCTTTTGTACCATTTTGGTTTTTCGTTTAAACAAGGCCTTATTTTATAATATAAAGCACTTTGTAACTTTGTTTGAAAAGTGGTTTCCAAACAGGTTTTATTATTATGATAATTATAATAATAATATTAATAATTATAAGGCAGGTGCTTATAATGTTATGGCTGATCTGAATGAGAGATGGTGACTCAATACTGTGTAAGTAATAACCCCACTTGGACCACCCTAGTGAAAACCAGCCTGTATACGCCCCTGACAAAATGATTATGATTAAACCGATAAAGTAATGTAGCGTATTGCTGTAAGTACACATGGGTGGAGCCTTTTAAGAAAAAACCTCAAGCCGGACCAGCGTTCTTATCAAACCTCAGCGCTCTACCGGACGAGACCTCTGACTCAGTAGAAGCAGGTTGAGTGGCGTTTTGTACAATGAGTCACGGAGCGTCTGGTGCTAATAATAGAGCTGCTGCTCTAATCATATATCACACTCACTACAGCAGCTATTAGTCCGCTGCTGACCTTCTGTCTCACCTCCTCCATCAAACCTAAGTTACATGTTTGGGACCTCAGTGGGCGAGGTTGTTGTTATTTATGGCAGTGGGCAGCTGTGAAATGGAATGGTAGTCTTTTCACCTGGAAGGATTTTACTTGGAAAACATCTTACAGGAACTGCTGAATGTGCGTTGACCAGAGATTAACTGAGAAGTGATGTCTTTCGATGAGATGGTTGATCGAGCACAATTTGAATCTTTACTTCTTCTTGAAAAATGTGTAAAGAGAAAGGGGCCACGGATGGTCTCCAGGGGGACTCCACATGTCTAAGGGGCCGGAAGGAGGGTCATCTACGCCATGGCGTACATCCACAACAGTATTCACTTCTCGAGGGTCACCAAAGGCAATGAGGAAATGTCATACTGACAAATCTGTCAATGTTTTCTGTGTAGGTCAGGATATGTTTTTGGGCATCCAGAGATGCTCCTGTTCCTAGAACTCCTCCATAGGAAGGCGCTCCTTCCAGCTCATCAATCTGCTTCTAAGGTTGAGCTGGGTCTCTACCCAGAGGCCATGACCATAGGTGAGGGTTGGAATGTGGATCAACTGGTAAATTGAGAATTAAACTAAATTGTCTCCTCTTCACCACAACAAACTGATTGAACACCGTCTTACTGCTGATGTCACACCAAACCTCGCGTCCATCTCTAGGCCCATTTTCACTCGTGAACAAGAACTCAAGATATTTGATGTTTTTCATTAGAAAACCATGAGGTTAAATTTGGTGGTATTGCCTCTCATCTCAGTCTTTCAGACTCAACCTTTCAACATCAAATTAATAAACATTTAGAAAAAGGATTTTCCTGGATTTCCTTATGCCTCATCTGAGCTTCAGTCCACCGTCAGCATCTTCCACCACTTCCATATATGGGGAGTATTCATGCCTAGTAGTTCACCTTGTCAACATCCATTGAAGTTCTCTGCTGTGAACTCATTGAAGGTTCCATATCCATTTGTGGTTTTTGTATTTGAACCTCTGTAGAAGCAGACTCCCTGATGTTAAGACAATGTTAAGTTTTTTTTACGCATTTACCTAAGTTGGCCTGCAGATCCTTGTCTGCTAACCTCATTCTCTCTCTATGGGTCTCCGCTCCACCTGTGGCGGTGCAGATGGTTCAGGTGAAAGAGATCTTAAGAGGATTACTGATGATCATTTGCCTGCGAGACCAAAGCCATAGGGAGAGAAAGACCTACGGTATGTTCACGAGTCCCTATGCAATACATTAATATGTATTTCATGAATTATGGATTTGAAGATTTGAAGGATTTATTAAATGACAAGAAAAATCGACAGAAAAGGTCATTTTCCATATTGTATAGTAAAATAAAGAAATAATGATAATAAGTAACAATTGTAATATATATACAGTATACATCCTGTCCTTAACATGTTGTGAGCAAAGATCTTGTTTACACAGTGAACTAAAGTAGAACTCAGATAGCGCAAACCTCCACCAAGGCACAGGAGTACAGTTGGCTAAGGAAGAATGTGAAACTGCAAGTACGTCCTGTAGGTTATCTTCACTCTCTGGTGGACAGAGAGGTGGAGTTGTTTGTGGGTAGTATTGTCGCTCACCTTGATACAGTGCTGTCACCTGACTAACTGAAGTGATGATAATGAATAGCAGGAAAAACAAACAGAGGCCGGCGCAGTCCAGTTTAGGTCAAATACACTAAAGGCTACATGTGGGTTAAGGACTCTGGGTTGAAGGAATAAGGTCTAAGGTGACTGAATACTTCTAAGCAGTTATACAGAAGGAATAAATGTCATTTAACGTGTATCTGAAACCAGCTTTATTTTTTAATGTATTACTTAATAACATTCTTATTACATCTTTTGTCTAAAGGATGCAATAAGTAGATTCTGAATGCATGAAAACCCGTTACACACGATTGGCTCAACCAATAATGTAATTTCCTGACCACCTCCCCCCATCCCCAATTCATTCTTTTGGATGTGTATGTTCTGTTTTCCATTATTTTATACATGTAGTGCCCTATAGAAGTATTGGCACCCCTTCAAAAAATGTCTTTATTGTCAATACCCATAATCTTTAATTCAAATTATTCACAAAATTCTAACCTTTAACTCAAGAAACTCAATTAAAAAAAAGATATAACATTCTTAACATAAAAGAAATATTCTTCTCTCAAACATTTGTGTCACAATTATCGGCACTCCGAGGAAATCCTGTGACTAAAAGGTAACCGAAGCATATTTCCAGTCCTATTTTATCTTTAAGGTTTACCTGTTTGAGAGGGAACTCATATTATACCCCAGGAACTTTCCTGGGGTATAATATGAATTGAGGCCAATTCTCTTTGAAATGCTTTACGAAAAGTTGATCACGTACTGAAAACGCCATAGGTAGATCAGTAATAGAGAAGTTTAAAGAGACTGAGATGTTAAAAAAACAGCCTGGAAGAGGACGTGTCTACAAACTGACACTGTGAGGAGGATAGACTGACTGACAGAAGCTCCTCAAAGGATTACATCCAGAGAAATGCAGGTCAGTTGAACCTTGGGCTCAGAAAGTCTCCCTAACCACCATCAGACGGAACCTATACCAACAAAAGCTGTTTGGAAGAAGAGAAAAAAAAGCCTCTGCTGTCATCTACACACAAAGTAAAGCATCTATAAGCCTCGACCTCAGAATCTGAGGGGGTTGGAGAGTGTCTGTTTGGAGGAATGATCTCAGATCTTCTCCATGTGTTACAAACCTCATCAAACATTTACAGAAGGAGACTCAGGCTATCATCGTGGCAAACGGGGACTGCACAAAATATTAAATGCAGGCTGCCAAACATTTTGGCACAGATGTTGTAGAGAAAAATATTTTTTTAATGTTGAGAATGTAATTTTGATACTTAAGTTCAAAGTTAAATTTTTGTGAATAATTTGATTTAAAGATCATGGGTATAAACAAAGACATTTTTTGCTTCTCATTTTACTCATTTTTTAAAGGGTGCCAATAATTCTGAAAGGCAAAGCTGAAGCGGCTCTGGGTCCTTATGATAAGGACAAATCTAAGAAATTTAGAAAGGGAACATTTTATATCCTTTAATGTGATTAAAAGCATTTATCTTTAAATTAAATACCGAATAAAATATGAAAATGCGTGTAGTATATATATCTAAATCAGTAGCCATAAATCATAGACATATTCCAAACTTGTAATTACAAAAAATGCTGATCCCTAAAAATAACATCATCACATTATTTATCTATTGAAATGTGGTTGGACCCGCCCCTGGGCCTGAGAACGTGTGCTTGAGAATATTAAATCAGACTTTTTGTGTTGTTGATATTTTGGAACCCACTGCTGGTGGTTTCCTCAGACCGGGAAGCTTGTTTACGGACAAGTTCTGTCACAGATTAATCAATCAGTTCAGTATTTGCCCCGTGTTTCTCTGTCACCATGGCTGCTTACGCCGCAGCTTAACCTTTCATGAAGGGTTAACCTAATGACACTTTTTCCCTGTGTGCACGTCAAACAGTGTAGGGTCACACTCACGGCTACGATAACAGGATCTTTCAGTTTCATTCATGAGCTATGTTTTTATTTCTGTACATATTCTGATACTGAAGGGACTTGAACAAATGTTTTTACTTCTACGATTCAGTCTTGGCTCAGAAAAAGAATTCAGTCCAGCAACTTCACATATATTGATAGGATAGAAATGATATATACACATATAAATAAATATGTATGTATATGTATATATATATGTGTGTATATGTATGTGTGTATAGTTATGTGTGTACATATATATATATATATATATATATATATAAATGTATATATGTATATTTATATGTATATGTGTATATATATATAAATGTATATATGTATATTTATATGTATATATATATATTTATGTATATTTATATATATGTGTGTGTGTGTGTGTGTGTATATATATATATATATATATATGTATATATATATATATATATATATGTATATATATATATATATATATATGTATATATATGTATATATATATATATATATATATATATG